>PVJL010017353.1:0-18491 GCA_004026885.1 Lyroderma lyra
TTCCTGGTCCACGTAGGTCGGGCCCCGCCGGCCCCCTTCCCGGGCCCGGCAGGGCTCTCCCGCTCACGTCATGGGCCTTCATGACCACCCCGCCCTCCTGTCCAGTCTCACTTCTCTCCAGTTGCTGGAACTCGGTTGTGCTAAACCGTCTGCACTTTCCAGAGCGATGTCCTCCCCTCTGGGCCGCCACGCGTGCTGCTGCCCCTTGCTGGGTAGCCGCCCCTGCCTCTGCCTGCGCTGCCCGGCGGTGCTGTACCAGTTATGTCCCAGTCAAAAACATCGCGCGGTCACTCCTGGACTTGTAAGAGATTAAAATGTGAGGCCCTGAGCCCATGGCAGTCAGTGCGGAGCCAGGACCAGCCCTTGGGTCTTCTGACATCCAGTTTCGTGCTCCATCATCATCGTCGTCATCGTCATCTAAATCACATTTTGAGTGGGTACAGAGAACATTCCTAAAATCTATGCCAAGTGGAAAGGATAACCAGCCAGGGAACACCAGCGTACCCATAACCCAGTGAACGCAGAAGGACATGTCCCCACGTCTGAAGTCCCCGTGGCTCATCCCTGCCCCCTCGGGTGGCCATTACCCCAGGATTCCATGTTAATCGTCCCTTGCTTTTCTAATAGTTTTATCACATGTATTTGTCACCGTAAGCGGCAGGTTTAGTTGTGCACACCTCTGGCCGGTACGCGGACGGATCGCACCTTCTCCGGCAGCTTGCTCGTATCGCTGTGTCGGGTCCCCACGCTGGCCAGGTGTCGCTGTAACTCACCCCCTTTGGCTCTGCGCGCGGTTCTGGTACGTGCCTCTGCCACAGTTTGTTCGTCCGTCGGACTGCTGGTGGGTGCTTGAGTCATTGCCAGTTTTTTGCATTAAAAGCAGTGCTTCCTGTGTGTGTCCTTGGGGACACATGTGCGATCGGTGCTGCAGGGGGCACACTTAGGTGTGAAACAGTACTCAGCTCTGGTCGGTCATTCCAGGCTGTTTCCAGAGATGTTGAACGACGTAGGCACCGTGGCAGCGTGTCGCCAGGCGTCCACGTGCTTGCCGGCCTGGTGGGTGTGAAGCGTCCCTCTTGCTCTGTTTGTTGGCCATTTGGGCCTCATTTTCTGGGAAGTGCCTGTTCAGGGCTCTCCCCCATTTTCCTGTTGATTTGTGGGAGTGAGTTACACGTTCTCTCTACGTAGCTTTTGTTGAGTGCTGCAAATAGCTGTCCCCAGTTTATGGCTTTTGGTGAACACACATTCTTGGATCCCACCGCAGTTTGTGCTTAAAGAGCCTTCCCTGACCTGCAGGCACCAGGGTAGTCTCCTGTGTTTTCTCTAAAGGTGTTGCCTTTCACGGCCTACAGTCCACCCAGAGTCGATTTTTGTGTGTAAAGAGCAGTGCAGGTCTCTTTTCTTTTCTTTCTTTTCTTTTCTTTCTCCTTAGAGGCACATTCAGTAGTCCCAGCACCATTTGCTGCAAAGACTGCCCTTTCTCCCTGCTTTGAATTGTCATTGTCACACCTCAGATGTCCTACGTGTGTGTTTCCACCTCAGACCTGTGCTCCTCTGTGTGGCCATGAGAATCAAGGTCCATGAAAACATGCAGATAAAAACCTGTTGACAGTTGGATTGAAGTTGCAGTGACTCTGCAGATCCATTTAGGGAGAATTAGAATCACTTCACAGTATCGCATTTTCCAGTTCAAATAGACAGTATGTTTCTTCATTTATTCAGGTCTTCCCTATTATGAAGTTCTAGAATTATGTAGAATTTTTGCACTGATTTTCACAAATGAGATTTTGCTCATACTTTTCTTGCTTATGTTTTGGTTTTGAGGTTACAAGCTGGGAGATGGGTCTCTCGCTCTGTGCTCTGTCGTCCCTTGTCCCCTTCGTGGCTGGGGCAGATCTCCAGTGAAGTCACTTGCCCTCGGCTGTTTCTTTGCGAAGATTTGAAAGTACGATCCCCTTTCTGTCAGCGCTTTCCTGGGACAGCTGAGCTGACTTACACACTTAACCAGAAGATGGGAGTGTTCTGAGTGTCACGGCACCTTCGACACTTAAACATGTTTGATGCTAACGAAGCTGATCCTCTCGTGCTGATCCATCCATTGTTTGTTTGTTTTAACAGAGAAGTGATTGAAAAGAAGCCAGAAAAGTTTAAAGTCCAGTGTTTGACAGACATCAAAAACCTCTTTTTTCCAAACACAGAACCCTTTTATGCTGCCTTTGGGAACCGGCCGGCCGTAAGTCATGGGCAGGGTGTTTGGGAGCTTGGGGAATCCCTGTCATCACTGACAGCTGTCACCTGCAAGGAGGCCTGGGCTGCGTGGGAAGCCAGACTCCTGTCCTGCTAGAGAGAGCTGGTCGAGGGCCACACGCCCACATCTAGAGGCAGGGAGATCGCAGATTATTTCATGGCCTCTAGTTTTCTTTGAAGGTTGGCTAGTGCGTTTTAGCTTGAAGCATGAAATGTGGGCCTAGAAACATCAGATTTTGAATTACTTGCTAAATTAGTAAAAAAATAAGAACACTGAATAGGATTACACCCTTTGTACCAGAAGGGAACCACACAGCCAGCCCTTAGCACAATGGTGCATTCAGCGTTGCAGGTTTTAAGAGTACAGATGTACCCACTTATCCGCGGTTTCGCTTTCGGTGGTTTCAGTTACCTGTCGTCAACCACAGTCTGAAATATTAAATAGGAAATTCCAGAGATAAATAACTTATGGGTTTTAACTTGCACGTTGTTCTGAGTAGTGTGATGAGATCTCACAAGGCCCCACTCTGGCCCACCTAGGACGTGGCATCCCTTTGTTCAATGTACGAGGGCTGTCCGGAAAGTATCCAGCTATGGAATATGAAAAACAGAGCCTATTGTGGCTGGATTTGTTCAGGACAGCCCTCGTATTCATGCTGTAGACCCTCCCTGCCTGTTAGGTTAGTCACTTCATGGCCCTCTGGGTTATCAGATCGACTGTTGTGGTATCACAGGGGTTTTGTTCACGCAGCCTCCGTGCTACTTAATAACGTCCACGTAACTTTTGTTACAGTATGTCGTTATAATTTTTCTGTTTTATTATTGGTTATTGTTGTTAATCTCTTACTGTGCCTAATTTATAAATTAAAGTTCATCACTAGATATGTGTGTATAGGAAGAAGAATAGTACATACATGTACGGTTCTGTACTACGTGCAATTTGAAAATACCTCCCGTGGATGAGGGGGACTGTTATATTGTTTCATATGGTATAGTGAGAGAAACAGTCGGAGATTTTGTGTGTATCGCCCCAATTTAGCGGAACGTTCAGCATTCTGGAGAAGGGAGTTGGGTGCCAACTTCCCAGTAAGAATATTCTCCTAAAAAAAAAAAAAAAATAGAAAAACCAACCAACCAACCAACCAAACAAAAAGAATATTCTCCTAATTCTTTCCAGTAAGAAAAATGGTAGGATTGCAGGGGGTGGGGTGGGTGGTCCCCTCTTTAACTCAGATCCTGAATAGAGGTGCAAACTGCAGCCCCAAGGGAGAACTGATTTAATAGCTTTAATAGAACATCCAGAGATATTCTTTCTATAATCTAGTTGGTGAATGAAAATTACTTCTGGTTAATGAAAATGTTATAATATCAAATCCAAAATACCATGGATTTGTATTACAGTGATCTCTTTTTGTCCCTATTACTGTACCAAACGCAGGATGTGTATTCGTACAAGCAGGTCGGAGTGTCTTTGAATAGAATATTCACTGTCAATCCCAAAGGAGAGCTGGTGCAGGAGCATGCCAAGACCAACATCTCGTCGTGAGTGTCCCCGCGCCGCCTGCGATCCCTGCGTCGTGACCACCATGCCACCCTCTGGGTCTGAGAAGGGTCTTTGACTACTTGCACCATACCTTTTGGTTCTTTGGTGGCCTGTATTTTCATCTTTAATTTTTATGAGGAAACTATATTTTTAACTCCTCGTATTTTGTCCAAAACTTGATTTTTGGACAATCTGGATTAAATCAGATTCCCTCTGGGTCAAAAATTTAAACCCATGGTTATATTCTGCTACAGAGTTGGAATCGAATGAATTTGAAAACTAGTGGTTTCCGTTTGCCAAGTTAGGCTTGAAAGCCTGGAATGCGAATTAACAATGTCGCCAGATTGAAGGGTCACAAAGCGGTGTTTAGCGATGAGGAGCCGTCCATCCCTGCACTTGCTGGCCTGTTCTGACGCTCTCACCGGAAGCACTGCAGTGTAATTGTAGGAATTCCTTCCATAGTTTTGGTTGCAGCCCAGTGTCCCGGAGGCGGTGGCTGAAGCCAGTGACTGTGCCCTGCGGCGTCCTGGTTGCCGGTGGAATCTCTCTTGATTTGAAGGCGTCTCACTTTGGGTTCCTGACACCTTAGAACAGAGAGCATTTCCCCACCCCATATGTTGGGGGCTTTGCACAGTGGGGGACATCAGGTAGACGGGTGTCATCCTGCCTTGTCTGTCTCAGAGGCCGTCCCTCTTCTGGTCTGTCCTGTGCAGACCCGGGTAACAGTGCCTGGCCCGGGTGGCCCAGCGGGCCTGCCGCCGCCGTCCTCAGGTGGAGGACTTGGAATGGCGAGTCTGGGTGTCCTCCTGTGGTCCCCGGTAGATGAGAGACCTCGGTTCCCCAGGACAGGTTTACGGTGCTCCTTGTGCGAGCTGGGGCCTGGCCCCGCTTAAACCGGGCGGCTCCCGGAGGGCAGCAGGGGCTGGCCCCTCTCTCAGCCCTCTCCTACCCGTTTCTTCCTTCTTCGGGGTTTGGAGTCGCCACCCCTGCCGACGGCACAGTACCCGCTCCCCTGTCCCTCCCCAGCCCAGCACATTCCCGTGGGACAGGCTTTGCTCCGTCTGCAGAAGATCCAGTGGGTTTTTATTCAGGGTCCAAAAGAACTCTCAACCGATGAGACGCTGCCCAGAAATGACACAGGTCTCTGCCAGGCAGCGGCCGAGTGGCAGGTCTTGCCACCAGGGGCCTGGAGAGAGGGACTCCCGCCGGCAGGAGGGTGTGCCCAGCAGGCTTCTGAGGCTGTCCGATGCCCTGAGGTGCTCCGCCCGGCCTTGGCCCAGGGTGGAGCTCTGCACCGGGGACCTTTACGTTCCCCTCACGTCTAGACTGGGAGATGGGGCTGTTCCTGTGAGAGTGTGACTCTCCTTCCCCAGGAAAGCACATGCTTTTGTCCGGCACTGAACTTGGCATGGCCGTTTCCAAGGCAGTGGGTGCCCGCCCCTCGGGAGCTGGGGCGCTGCGTCTGAGGAGTCATTTGCACGTCTTTATAGGGTTGGGCCCTGCGCCGTGGGGCACTGCAGTGCTTGCTTTCTTTGCACCTGTGCCCCAGAGGAGCCCTGGGCCCAGGAGGTGGCTCCAAGAGAGGCAGGGATGGAGCGCCTGGTGGGTTTGAGGGTTGTGCCACCACACCCAGCACCCGGCGGGGACGGCTGCCTCTCACGGCCACAAAACTCGGACACGCAGGTCTTCGGGCCAGGAGGCGTTTTAAACATGTTAATCCCCAGGGAAGACACAATTTCTTGCTTGTTAAGCTTGTTTTCCGTTTTCTGCAAGCATGACGTTTCCCAGAAGCCCTTTGGAGCTCCTTTATCACGTACACACACTCATCCTCACCTAAGAGGTATTCCATGCCTCAGACATGCCAGTTCCTGGAGTTTGGGTGTTTGGAAAGCCCCTTTGGGTTCTCAGCAGATTGGACCTGGAGAGGCACCCCATGACTGGGAGGGAGGACCCTGGGGATACGCGAGAGGCCTGGGCTCGTCACGGTTTCTGGTCGGAGGCGCCCAGAGGTCTGAACGTGCATGCTCAGTACAGCAGCTTTCTGTCTGTGGGGCAGGCCGCCAAAACTGACGTGCAGCGGGGGGACGCACAGAAAGCAGAGGGAGGGCGTCGCGGGGGGCGTTGGGAAACGGGGATCTGGTTCAACGCCATACTCGGAAAGGATGACGGGCCCGAGGCCCAGAGAGGGCGAGACGCCTGCCCCCGGTCCCACAGCGGTAGGTAGGAGTAGATCCCAGGTCCCCTGACCTCATGGCAATGAGGGCTTTACTTCCTGAGGCTGATAATTAGCCGAGGATAATTATGTCCTAACAGTAACGTACTGCTGAGTAAGTGTACCGAACGTCCAACACGCATTGTTTCGTGGTCGCGTACGTTATTTAACTTCACTCCCGTGTGAACATGGTGACACAGTGCTCATTTCCTTCCCCTAATATTGTGGCTTCGAGTGATGAAGCCATTTGCCCAAGGTCACACAGTTAGTACATGGCAGGGCCGAAGGTCAAATCCGCATCGTCTTAACCCGCGGGCCCCTGTCCTTTGTTTGCACCGGGGAGCGGTCTCCGTGGGGAGCTGCCGAGATCTGTGATCATTCCCCTGACGGCCACGCGTCGTGGGCCCCGGGGCGGGCGGCTGTCCCCCTGCCGCGCTGACTGCCCGGTCCCCTCTGCCGCGCCCGTCGCCCCGCCCACGGAGCCTTCTCCGCCTCCTGCTTGGTCGCCCTTCGGTCTCGTGTTGACTGGGGCGGAATGTCTGGGACACCGTCCGTGGCGTTCATGCCCGAGGTCTGTTCCTCGGGGTCATGGGCGGCTCCAGACTTGCAGGCACAAGCTGGGGAGTGTGGCCAGCGTGGCACGTGGCCGGGTGTCCCTCTCCTAGGGCTGATGACGTTGTCCGCTCCTTTCCAGGTACGTGAGGCTCTGCGAGGTGGTCGACCACGTATTCCCGCTGCTGAAGAGGAGCCATTCCTCGGACTTCCCCTGCTCGGACACGTTCAGTAATTTCACTTTCTGGAGGGAGCCACCGCCACCCTTTGAGAACCAGGATGTTCACTCCGCCTCAGCCTGAAGCGCTCCACGTAGCCCCCTGACATCGAGCGGGACACTCCCCCATTAAAGGACAGGCTTTGGCAGCGAGGCGCGGGGCCCAGGAGCCCGTGTGCGGTCACTGGCCTGCGTGCGGCGGGTGCTGGGCCGCGCTCCGGCCCTCCCCGCCGCCGGGCGGACCTCTGTGAGTGACACGCGTCTGAGTGACACACGTCGCGGGCCAGCACTGGGATGCCTCTGCCGTGCGGAGGGCGGTCCTCGGCTGTGGCCTGAGCCCGTGGCCTCGCTGCCCTCTGGCTGCTCCTGCACGGTCCTGGCCCAGGGCCTTGTGGGCCTGCGAGTGCGGGGGTCCCGCTGACGACAGCACTGGGGGAGGGACGCCGGATGAGTGTGACTTCCTGCAGCATGGGGACACGTTTCCTCAGGGCGGTTCGCACCACCTGTTCTGTGCACAGCGGGAGGGGCGTGCGGGGTCACGGGGTCTGAGCCCCCAGGAAGGGACTCCGCACCTCACTGTGGGCGGCCTGGCCTTGGCCTTGTGGGCGTCCCCTTGCAGTGTACGCCGACTGGTGTCATTTTTTAGGTGATAAGTTGTTCTTTAATTGCTCTGGTTAAGGATAACCTGTGTAATCTGCATACTCCCTCCCCCACATTTTCGTGGCTCGAGGCTGGAATTTTGATGCCTTAACGCAGATGTTTTATTTAGAAGGAGCTTTAGCTCTCTCACTCTGCAATGCCTTAAGTACAGGGGGTAGTCAGTATTACTGAGAGTATTTGGGGTCAGTTCAACACTCTGCCCGCAGCCTTTGCTCCGGCAAGGTGGTACTGAGAACGTGAACTTGAACAGACCTAATGCCAAGTGGTAATGGTGTCGATTTTCACTGGGAGCTCTCAAAAGAAACTGGTTGGTTTTAAGAAAATAGGTTCAGAAAGCTAACTTAAATTCCTCGTAGATATTATTTATTATTACTTTACTCTGATTGGGTTTCTGTTACAAGCATTTTCGCCATATTCTTTCTATTATAACTGTCAGTGCTGCATTAAAAAGAGATACGGTAGACTATCCACAGAGCCCTCTTGTGTATACCCCACAACACTGACCTGCTTTTGAGGTTTATGAGTAACACTTTTTATTTTCCTTAGCTTTTTGCACTCAAGGGCAAGTGTCAGCAGTCATTTGGGTGACACTCTTTAGGCCGGTAGATGATACTCTTCCTCGTTCCTGAAATGGACTTGTGGAGAGAACAATTTGAGAAGTGAAAGAACTATTTTGGTATTGTACGAGATTTTGCTTTACTTTGTGAAGTATTATTTTTCTACAGAGCGTTTCACTCCAAGGATTGAAATAGTTTTCTATTTCAACTGCCTTGTTAGAGTCCTAGGAGGCAGACAGTGGAGCAGGTGACGGAAACTTTACTCTTTCTGTGAAAGAGGCAGAGGTGTCACCTCCGTGCCGATGACGGGCTGGTGGCCACGGATGCCCTTTCGGAGGGTCCAAGTGGCCACACAGAGAAAGGCAGACCTGCCTGTGTGGGGTTGCATTATGCGGGCGTGTGCCGATTCCCTTTTGGAGGCGGTGACAATAATTAGAAACAGGCCTGCTGTCACTACTCCGGGCTGCTTCATTAGTGACCTTGAGAGGCTGCACTCATGCTTTCTGTCACAGGAGTGTTTTGGGGGTGAATTTTAATGGTGGGGAAGTAGGTCTAAGTTTGCAGAGGCGGACGGTTTCTTCCTGTGCTGGGCGGAGCCTGGCTGTGCGTGGAGGGTGGGTCCCTCGTGCCACCCGCCGTCGTCATGGGGACGAGTGGCTGTCGTCCACTCTGTGTAGCTGTGAGGGTGGGCCCTTCAGCTTCCACATCCCGGCACGCTGACCCAGAGCACACCTGCCTTCCAGGAGGTCAGACTGCACCGTGTCAGGTTCAGCGTGGGGACCCCGGAGAGGCTCCGAGCTTGCACCTGCTCTGTGGCCTTGGGCACGAGATTTGTCCGCAGGCGGCCCTCACAGTGTAAGTGGGTGTATCCGTGTTTACGCAGCTATAACCCCTTAGCCCCTGGCCACGGGCTGGAATGCTGCCCTCGGAGCACACATTTCCCAGCTGCCCTGTGGAAATGAGTCCCTCCACGATGACACGGCATCAGATGCTCATCATCTGTGATGAAGGAGAAGCTACACCCCTGGGACACTGGAGGAATGATTACACCCCCAAAGAGAATTCTCTCTTCACTTGCAGGTTTGGATCGCCGCTGTAAACGTAGTTTATGTGCAACACTGGGTCTGCGTGTGCATACGCTGCCGCACTGACGAGAATCACTGTAACTCGTCATTGTGTCGTGCTGGTGCAAAGCCAGGCAGTGCTACGCGTGAGACCGATGACGGCTTCTTGGAAAATCAGACGTGTGGATTTTACGTGGGTTTTCCGAAGTGATTAAGTTGCGGGTTTTCTAGTGTGTCATGTCGAGCCTATTGTTTTTGTCTCAAAAAAATAAAAACGTGAAGGCTGTGAACTGTTTGGAGTATTTGCAATAAATGCGCCAGTGTCTTCCGATGCCTGTGGTACAAGGCCCGCGCTCGTGTGCACTGGGGGGGACGGAGGTGCAGGCGGAGGGGAGAGGGCTGCGCCCTGGGGCACGTCATGCATGTCACCTGATGGGACTGTCTCCGAGCAGGGTGGCGACACGTAGGTGTTGTGCACGGAGAGCCCCCTGACGGCGTCTCCCATGCAGCTGTCACCCAGGTCGGCTCTGCTGTGGTGTGCTCTGGTGAGGTGGTCATCAGGTGCGACCGTAGGAGAGGACACAGGAGACGCTCTCGAAGACCCAGCTGGTTATACTCACGGCGTGCTGGGGTGGGGCCGAGAGCAGAGCCGCAGCTTCGGGGGGCTTTCTGCAGGAAAGGCCGGGCAGGGCCGGGCAAGCTTCGCCTTGGCCGGGCTGGCCGATTTCAGCGGCCTCTAAGCTGTCGGCTGTCCCGGGGCGCCTGGCCCCCGGCCCCCGGGACGATTGAGGCAGAGGAATGTTGCCTCCTGGGGTGCACAGGCCAGATCAAGGTCATGCATCTCACAGGCGTGCTCCAGCTGGGCCCTTTGCTGTCTCTGAAGAAACAGCTAGCCACTCCTGTGAGCCAAAAAGCTTTCCTTAAGATGTCAAGGCACTATAATAATATACAGAGAAGCAAAGTATAAACAACGTCTCGCATTCCCTGTCCTCGGATTTTGGACGCCTGCTTCTCTGGGACATAGTGACTCATTTTTCATGTTGCACAAATCCATCAAAACCCCTGACTAGTCCACTCGGATCACTGAGAAACTGTCATAACTTCCTATTGATGTCTGCGTCATCGAGGTGCCCGAGGCATCCTAGTGTTTACCTGCGTCAGTCTACATGTTTTTGGAGTGAGTGTAAGAGCCTCGGTGCCTAAATGCTAGGTGACGGTCACATGGTACCAGGCTGAGCTCCCCGTGGAGCCCAGATCCCACCAGCCTGTCTCTGGGCCCCTGTGGAATTAATGCCTGTGCATCTGACAACAAAACGGACCCTCGTTCGCTTGCACATCACAGATCTAGTCCAACTTGATTGCGGACTGTGACTCTTTGAGCATAAGCGGTGGTCTTGGGCCTGGTGACCCCCAGCCGCTCCTGCCTGGCCCTGCCTTCTCCCCAGGGTACCACTCGGCTGGGCTGTTCCCGTCCCCCCGTGCTGGCAGCTGTCACACGGGCAGGGACACTGTTTCGGTAGCTTGAGTTTCTCTGTGTCTCAGCTGCAGTCGCCTGGATATTTAAATTTCTCTCAGTCTGGGTTTTCAAAGTGGACCCCCTTCCCCCACTTTCATTGGAGGTCAAGTAACACGGAGGA
This sequence comes from Lyroderma lyra, assembly GCA_004026885.1. NCBI lineage: Eukaryota > Metazoa > Chordata > Mammalia > Chiroptera > Megadermatidae > Lyroderma > Lyroderma lyra. The sequence continues at coordinate 10,690 of PVJL010017353.1, forward strand.
CGGGGTCAGCGGCCATCGGCTTTGGCTCTCAAAGTGGCCTTTCCTAGAAAAGGTCATGCATGTGGCCCTGGTGCTGTCCTGGGACAGGGGACAGTCGTGGAACAAAGTTAAACAGGCCTTGTTTTTTAAAAAATGAACCCGAATTTCCTCCTCTTAGCAGGAGTGTTGTCTCTTCCAGGAGAGCTCTGTCACATCACTTGTCACCCATCTGCTTCCCTTGTACAACTGTGCTTTGTCTTCAAGCCAGGGGGCCCGCGTGGGAGCAGGGCTGGGGGTGGAGGTGGGGCCTCCCGTCTCTGCCCTAAGGGAAGGGAGAAGGTGGCTAGAATGCCAGGAGGGTCTCCTTCCTGCTTCCGACCCCTTTCCCATGGCTGTTGCCATCCAGGTGGTGGTAAGGTGTCACCGCCAGTGCGAGGAGGCTTGTTGCCTGCGGGAGACTAGCGTGTGTGACCAGACAGAAGTTGGCCCTGAAAGTCAACAGCCCCAGATGGCCACCTGGGGGCAGAGTCCTCCTTGGTTGGGAGGCACAGCCTTTAACAACAGGGTCCAAGGCCCCTCCCCGGGGCACTTGCCTTGGAGGTCAGCTGGGTGTGTGGTTGGCTTGTGGGGAGGGGGAGGGGGTCCTTAAGGGGCTGTCTGGGTACCAGAGTGCCTCCAGTTGGCACAGCTCACGGTCAAACTCCACTAAGGCTTGGAGGAGGGAGCACTTCATGGCTGTCACTCAGATCTAAGAGCCATTTGGATTGGTGGTTCTCAAAGTGTAATCTGGGGGCCTGCAGAAATACATGTTCCTGGGCCCCGTCCTCGACCTTCTGAAGGGATGGCGTGGGCCCACACCTGTGTTAATACTCCCCCCCCCCCGCACCCCCCCATTCCGAGGCACGCCCAAGTCCCAGATGGTACACCTGCCATCCAGATCCTGGTCCTGAGGAGCTGCTGCTGTATTGTGGCAGCTGAGAGCTAATTGAATCTGCCCTGGCCAGAGCGACAGAGAGGATCCGCTGAAGGTGGGTGGTGCCCGGACGCTCCACACAGGGACTTGATTGCGTCACAAGGTGTCCTGAGCCCTGGATGCACAGCTGCGGGCCCTAGCCACCTCCCCGGGCATCTCCGCGGGAGCTGGTCCTGGCGGGGAGGAAATTCCGCCTGCGACCAGGTGGGGCAGCCGAGTCCACGTGAACCCGCAGACCTGGGCTGGGCCCAGGTTTCTGATGGCCCCCTCTCTCCCCCCGATTGTCAGGGCCTGGAGGTGCCGTCCTGACAACAGCCACCCTTTCACTGGTGCAGGAAGTCCATTCAGCCCTGCTTCGCTTTTAATGAGTTTTGCAAGCAAGTGGCCTCTTCCGGTGACTCATTCTGCCTTTTGTGCTCCGGAGATTGTGGTTTTAAGTTTCACTTTGGAAAGTAACCACTACTGCTGCTGCTTTCTCCACTGCTGGAATCCAAACCAGTTACATTCATTTTGCAACAAAGAAATGTAAATGCAGGCAGCCAGTCATATTTCTGCTCTGATTGTAAAAACATCCTTTTCCGAGGCGGATGACAGAGCCAAGTTTAAGAAGAAATGTTTTGTATTTTCAAGTAATACATTCATTTGGGAACGTCTTATGTTTCCTTCCAGAGTGGCTGGACAGTTTCACTTTTATTCTCTGTCTTGTTGATTCATATTTCAGGGCTGTCCTAAAAATAAGTGGCACTTGCTGGTTGAGTGAGGTGACTCACCTCTGATTTATGAGGATTTTCGTTCTGGACAAAAGTGTGTGTACTTCCGTGCGGCTCCCCAAAGATAGTTAGGACGGGGGTACTGTTGTACAGTGAGACAGTTTCCATCTGGACTTCCCACAGAAATCAGCTGACGGCGCCCGACTTGGTGAGTTTCTCGGGATTAGACGGCGCGTGTAAGTGGGCAAACGCAATGCCTCACTTTTTCTCCAATCCGATGCCATCATCCTCTCAACATGTTAGTGTTCAACTAAGCGAGTCTCCTGTAATTTTACCTAAATATGTACAAACATAAAGCAATAGCTTTTAAACATTAAATAAAACCAAAACGCATTTTAAAATGCAGTGCAGATGAAACGGTAGGGTGGATAAAATGCAGTGACACGGATGTCATGTGGGTAATCTTGGTGCCTTGAAGCTAGTGAAAGACTTGGGATTCGGGTCTGTGATGGAGGCTTTCGCGTGTTACGTTTCATTAACTTGATTCTTCCGATTTTTGAGCACGATGGACCACCGTTTCAATGGTCTTCAAAACACAGTGATGAAAAGGTGGTTCTTACATATTTGCGTCTACACTGAGTGCTAATGAGTGGTTGCAGATGGGGTCCCCTCAATACATCATCTGCTGGTTCCACCTGGTTGTCATGAGGCAAACAGTGGTACAGTGTGGGGTGCGTGTCTGTGCTTTGGACACCGTAAGGCCACGGCCCCGAGTTTTATTACCGTCGCTCTTTGCGGTCACTTTTTACGGTCATGCACTCGGTCTTGCTGCGGAGAAAACGGAAGCCGAGGGAGACTGTGCTGTGCCAGAGGTCCTCTGAGCTGGAGGCAGAGCTGGAACTCAGCTCCCCACGTGCAGCATCGTTTCAAGTGTCCAGTCGTGCGCCCACCGCGAGCGGCAGTGCGTGGGTGGCCACGGGATGTCTCGGGGTGCGGGCGAGGGGGTCACCACGCTTTGTCCACAGCACGAGCCAGTGGTACTCGTGAGGCAGCTGACGGTGACGAGAGGACACAGCGGCGGGGAGACCCCGAGGAGGACCCGAGGCGGGCCCCCCCGTCCCCCAGCGTGAGTCGCTGTGTGTGCTGCATTGCCTTTGCCTTTTTCCAGAGCCAATTCATTTTGAAAAATGGGGTTCGCACTTCCGGTTTGACCCCGAACAAAGGCAAACAAGACCAGAGCTTGGCCTGTCGACTCGGGAACATCTGCACGAACCTAGCGACGCTGGGGTGGGGCAACTGCAGCGTCAAATACGCTGGCCCTGGCTGTGCTGGAAGCTTCCAAAGTGCAGGGGGACCCACCCACTGGCCCTGGTGGAGGACGAGCCCATGAAATAGCATTCGGGGCGCGGGGTTCGGTACATTGTGTTCTTCTTCTGCCTCCTGGTCTTTGCTTTCCGTGTTTCCACTGACCTATACAATAGGGTACCGATAAGGAGGGGACCCTCGTGGCCAGTTGCTGAACTTCTGATGTACAATATCCTGGTGGAAATGTGAATCGGGTTGGGGCATCCTGTGAAAATCGGCCAGGGATAGGGACCCCGGGGACCTGGAGCCTTAGAGGGTGTGACAGAGGTGGCTAGCTGTCCTCTAACGAGTCCCACTTCCCTGTAGAGTTGTTGCGGAGAAGCAGCTGCCCCCCGCGGCACTCAGTTTCCCAGCCCCCCGCCCCACGTCCAGGTGGGGCCGTGTCACCACGTGCTGGCGGCGGGGGATGAGCGGCAGTGTTGCGTCAGCTCGGCCTGAGCAGCGAGGAAGCAGGTGTGTCTCTTCCACACGCCCCCTCCCTGCCCACCAGCTGGAAGCACACGTCTCAAGGGCAGAGCCACAAGATGGAAGGAACCCGGGTCCCCGCGTCACCACGCGGCGGGCAGCCTGCCACATGCCAAAACGGACTTGGGGGGGCGAGAAGTAAGTGTCTGTGGTGATACCCTCTGAGATTCGAGGTGTGTTTGTGACAGCAGGTCACCTTGCCTAACTGACACACAGGGTGGGGGATGGGGGAGAGAACAGGTGAGGGAAGAACTTCAGCTTGGGGAGGAGCCCGGAGGCAAAGCAGCTTCGGAGAGAGGCCGCCGCCCCGGCCCCCCGTGACGTCCAAGGTCACAGAAGTGCTGTTCCATCCTGAGTTTTAGGTTTTCTTTTTCTGTTTATAAACGGAGAAATCGGATGCCAGAATAAACAGCAGAAAGTGCTGGAACGGGCCTTTTCCCAGGAGTGGAGCGAAGGCTGGGGCGGCCGGCGGGGCCGGGTTTTGTTTGCCTGTTAGAACTACGTGTGTCTATTATTTTGGTTCCGAAAAGCCAGTAGGGTGAAAATGACGAAATGCCAATAAAACCAAGTAAAAATGTTCCAGGAGGGGAGGGAAGGAAGGCGGGGAAGGGCGGCCAAATGCACCTGCAGGGAGAACAGGCGAAGATCTCTCTGCCTCCTGGTGTGCCCTGAGGGCCACGTCCTGCTCACCAGCCAAGCTTCCCAAGGACAGTCCCTTGCGGTCCCTCTAGTGGCCAGGTTTGAGAGCACCAGTCCTTTACCTGTCAGCTGCTTTGCCTGGAGCACGTGCTCAGAGGCAGTCACCCTTGTCGGAGGGTGCTTTAGTGCTGGGCCTAGACAGGGAGGAAAGCATCGGAGGGAGAAAACACACGGGGACATTGCCGTGTGCCCAGCACAACGCCAGGGCTCAGAGAACCTGAGCAGCTCATGGCTGGCAGGACGTGGGTGTTTAAAGAAATTGGACACTGAAGTGGGGCTGGGGCAGGGGCAGGGACAGGAACATCAGGGTCCTGGGGGGGGGGGGCGCCGTGGACAGAGGGTCCGGTTTATGTGGGGATGGTGGGTGTGCTCGGGGCGGAGGAAGGCTTCCTATTGGGGGAGGTTCCTGGCCTGAATTTGGAGTGATGGCCGGACATCTGCAGGGAGAGGCCCCGGTGACATGCAGCACGGTGACGATGTGCTCTGTGTGGTCGGCGATGGGTCTGAGGTGTGGTCCAGATGCGGTTGAGAGGTGGTCACATCGCGATGTGGCTCGGCCACGTCTCACCTTGAATGTAATTGGTGGCCACTCATGAAGGAGGGAGGCCTGATTGGCTGAGGGCAGCTCGGATGGCAGCGGCTGGGGGCCCAAACCTAGTCTGGAGCGTGGAGGTGACAGAGAGCCCAGGAGGAGCCCAGGCTAACGTCCAAGGGTCCAACACGGACACAAATGCCTGGAGAAGCCCTCGTTAGAATTACAGCTGTGGCTCACGCTGTGAGGGTTAGGAGTAGGGAACCTTCTAGGTCTCACTAACAGGGATTCTCCACTTTGGTTGTGCATTAGCATGAATGGGGTGGATGGGGTTAAAATTCACTGACGTCTGAGTGCCACCCCACTAGGCTCAGCTTGGCCCAGAAGTGCTTGCGTCGTAAATTCTAATTGTAGTAGAACGGAAAAACCCAGACTGTGGCTTCAACCGCAGCACAACGATGGTGGATTTTATCAATAAAAAGATAAAGACCTTTTGAGCCCCGGGAAGTTGTTGTTTTACGAGGAACTTTCATTCCATCTTCTTGAGTAACTCAGAAAAAAAAACCCCAACAAAATGGAATTATCAGGAAACGAAAAGCTAAAAATAACTGTGGTGTGCTGACAGGAGGGAGTGGAGAAGGGTCTGGGACGTGCTTCAGCCCTGGGGTGCCAGCAACATCTGGGGAATCAGAAATAAAGAGATTTTAGGAGGCAGAAGAAAAGAGCCTCTAATGAGATACAGAGGCTTCACGTCTCTCCAGTTCGCAGGAAGACAGCGATTCCTCAGATGTGACCAGACAACAGTCGGTTTGCAATGACCACCACGAGCCTCTCCAAAGCCGAGTCTTCCCGTTGGATTTGTGTTTAGAGATGGGACACCCACGACGACTGGCCTCGCTCACTGGGATTCTGCTGAGGCGGAAACCAAGAATGGTTCATTTGTTCATATATTTTCCATTTATTCTCTTTGTCCCAGAAATTCCCGGAGTCTCTGTAATGGGGTTTGGCTGAGATCTGAAGGGCAACGTGACCTGGTCCCGCCACCCTGGTTTTCTGAGGGCCTGGAGTTTGCCTGGGGGTTCTAACTCCTGTGGGTGTGGGGTGGTGTTGAGATGGGGCGTGGGCTTTCTGTTGCTTTGCAGGTGCTCATAGAGTGACAACCTCCCATGGACAGAGCTTCAGAAGAAGCTCTTCAGAAGAAATCCATCCTAAATCCACGTCCATTAGGAATGCCTCTTGCTAACACAGAGCAGAAGGACAAGTTTGAAGGGAGAATTCTTTCAGACTTCGATTTCTTTGGCCTTTAATTCCGATGTGGACATCAGAAAACGGGAAAGAATTGTCAGTGTCTATATTTGGGGGGGGCATTCTTCACTGTGCTTGGAGTCACCTCCAGGGCTATGTTAGACAACGTGGCTGAACTTGTTTACGAGGTGAAATAGAATGGGGTGTGGCCTTGGAGATGATATCCTGCTCTTTTCTATTTCAGAACCTGTGCTGATATACACATAGCAGGTGGAGTTGAGGGAGGTGGGGGTCACAGGGAGTGGTGTCCCCCTTAAGAGGACAGTTGCAATCATAGACACATTTGCATAATTAAGCCCAGTGAGTCATTTGATCAGCTAGACCAACCTGAGGACCCGGGGTGCCCTGAAATATCCAGACGCCATGCCAACTACCAACCCTCTGACTGACGTTTCTGGGCTTGGTAAGTAGTTCTCCAAGGCTATCAGATTTCAGCAAGTCACTTGGATTTTCAAAAATTGTACTCAATGTCAGGTGAACTATGGATTTGACACCCCCTCAGCCCAGGTGAATATCAACTCTACGGTTGAATTACGTTTTTTAATTATTTAGTCCAAGGTGCAGATACGTGTTGGGAGTGAGGTGGCCGCACAGAGCAGACGCCGGAAGACACCGTATTTTGCCGTGTGTAATGAGCACTTTTTTGCCCAAATTTGTGAGAGAACAATTAGAATGTGCATTATACATGGGTAGGACTAATTCTGTACGTGTGTAAATGTTTTATTTCCCTTTATTTTTATTTTTCACTTACATTTGACATACAATATTTTAATTCTTTTATTTATGCTTATGAGTTAAAAGTGTAACTCCAGAAATCAGTAATGATATCTGTATGCAAAAGAATACTCTGGAATATGATAACCAGGATTTTTTAATAGAAAAGATTTTATCTATAAAATTTCTTGTACCTGTATCTGTGCTTGTGTTTTGTAATTATTTGTTACATAAAATTTCTGATACCATAATACGTTAAAAAATGCTACAATTCCTTTATAATACAAAAAACAAGTACCTAAATATAAACAAATAAAAATCTGAATTAAAACATTAAAATGAAAGAGTTTTTTCCTTGAAAGTTTGGGCCGAAAATGTAGGTGCGCATCGTACACGGCAAAATGTGGTATCCTGTGCCGGGTTGTGTCCTCCGGCCGGTCGTTCACCTTCAGGGTGCTGGCCAGGTAAGGGGGGCTGTCGCTGGGTCTACGGCAGTAAATTCCTTACTGTTTCCCAACAGCCCGGAAAGCCGGGTTCTGCACAGTGCATCCCTGGACTGTCGTTTCCTACTCTCTTACCTGGGGAGACACTTCCAGAGGTAAGACAGACCTAAGGGAGTCGCTCACAGCCTTGTTGGGCTGCAGGTCTGGAATGTGCAGGGCCGGTTGGCAGGCGAGGGGCCCAGCGGGGAGCCGGTGTTTCAGCCCGAGCCCAGCGAGCGCCTCCGAAGACGGGTCCCCGTTCCTCAGGGACCTCAGTCTTTTTTTTTTAAGGTCTGCAGCCAATTGGATGCAACTTACGGAGCTTCATCTGCTTTACTCAAAGTCTCCTGATTTAAACACTAATCACATTTAAATACCTTCGTAGCAGCACCCCGATTGGTGGTTGACCAAACGTCAGGGCATGAGTGTAGCCAAGCTGACGCATAACATGAACCATTAGACGGGAAAGCTGAAACTCAGAGATATGGTACAGTAGAGCTGGGACTGGAGTGGGGAGCTGTCACACTGTCTCATTTAGTGAGTGTGGTGTGTGGTGTGTGTGTGTGTGTGTGTGTGTG
>PVJL010017354.1:0-18481 GCA_004026885.1 Lyroderma lyra
TTAAAATAAAACTGTTTTACTTCTCTGCCCACATGGGGATAACATACATTTACTTGAGCCTCAAGCAAGTGGACTGAGGAATGCATTACCGGGACTCACAGGGACTGGATATCACCTTGAAATGCACACTTGTGCACATTGTAGTAAATATCAATAATGGCTTGTTTTGTGATATTTTCAGTTTTCAAGATTAAGTCATGAAACACCGAGTTAGATTGGGGAACTGAAAGAGCACTATTTTTTTCTTTAATCACAATTTTATCCAGATAATATTAGAAAACCCTGTAGTCAGGAGAAAAATGATTGAGTTATTTTTCTCTATCTCATGATGCTGAGGACATAATTAAGTTAAGGTAAGATGGCCTAATTTTTTGTCAAGGATTAATTCTCTGGCTGGGAAATTATTGGCTTTTTAATTCTATCCCCTTCAATTAGAAATAAGAAGAAAGCAGGAAATTAGGGCATTTTGAGTTTGAAAAATACACCGGAAAACACACTGACTGTAAACTGCAATTGGTCTAGAGTGTGCAGGCTCTGAGGTGTATAAGAAAAGCTTGTATCTCCAGACTTAGAATTCAGGTAAGTCTGCATTCTTCCCCAGAGGGAAAAGAAAAACAATGTGATACAGTCAAACACAATCTACCCAGGAGCTCTGTACATGGAAGTAAAACAATGATAATAGGAAACAAGACTTGTCACTTGTTATTTAACCATTGCTACTGAGAAAGTCAAACTTGTGCCAGGACTTCTCATGGAAGAAATAAGTGAATCAATTAAAGTAAATGTGGAGATTAAAGTTGTCTGCAGCCTTCATACTTTTTTCTTCATGTTCTTAGGGAAATAAATAAAACCATGTTTACATACATAGAAATCATACACTGAGGCACATGAACTACTGAGGCATCTTTTGATAGAGATCTTTTGATGGACAGCTCTGACACCAGGACACAACAATGTCCTTGCTGAAATTTTTGTAGACTTCTTGGCACTTCAGGCAAGTTCCACTTGGCTGTCAATTACTTTCTTCTTTTATCTGAAGCCAGAGACTTGAATCATTATTTGACAGTTCACCTGTCCTTATTTTGTTCCCTCTGCATTTTTATAATACAGGTGTTTCTCAGTATAATTTTTTTTTTTTTATGTAAACATAATCCTTTCTGGATATCTGCTTTCTCAAAGCCCAGACAAAACCAAAGAACTTATTTTAAATACTCCTAATAAGCCTAACTCCATTTTTAATATTTGGCTGGTAATGTCTAAATTTCCCTTGGCCCCACATTGAGATAAGTTGATAAAAAACCTATATGTGTTTTAAATTTCATCATAAAAATGTTTTAATTTTTTCAAATGATCTATTTCTATATCAATTTATATAATAGTATGGTGTTAAATTTCATTCTGTGAATGTATTATATCACATTTATTGATTTATGTATACTAAATCATTGTTGAATTCTGGAGTAGATTTCACTTGATAATAGTAAATATTAAGTGAAATTTGAATGTACTGTTAGTTTTTCTAGCATATTTTTTTAGAATTTGGGAATTAATGCTTATGACAGCTATTGCCTGTCATTTTTTTTTTTTAATTTTTGTGCTGTTGTTTAATTTGGTGTGAGTGTAATGGTTATCTCAATAAATGCGTTGTGAAGTGTCCCTCTTCTTACAATTTTTGGAAGAGTTAGAAAAGAACTGATTGAGAATGGAACTGCCGCCCAAGAGCCAAGAAAGAGGACCCTGAGTGACAAAACGAAAATCCAAAAATCGCAAACAAACACCTGAAGGCTGGGGAGAAGGGGGCGAGGTGGGGAGAGGGAAGGGAGCAGAGACAGACTATAACAGAACACAATCGCTGCTGACTATTGGGAGCAGTGCAGTTCGGAGGAGGGGAGAGCTGAGCTTTGGAACTGCATGCTGGGAACCGAGTTTGGGAGCCAAACTCTGAAACTTTTGAGTAGTAGAAGGGCAGAGCTGCAAAGATGACACTCTAGCTCTAAGCCCCCTGGAGACCTATACAGGACTGCAGTTCCTGTTCCCAGCCCGCTACAAAGGCTACCCTGCTGTCTCAAGCCAGGCCCAGAGCTTTGGACTTATGGAGCATTCACTTCCTCGTGCACCCCAGGGTTCTGAAAGCAGTGTGAACTCGTAGACAGCCATATGTTGAATCAGAGCTAGGAAGAAAGACTGATTTGATAGCATTCACCTGAGCCAGCAGAAACAAGCCTCAGAACAGCAAAGGGCAGAAGGCAGAGCCGCCCTTTGAGCGCCTTTTGTTGGCCTCTCCAAGGATATGTAAGCGCATAACCTCCAAAAACAATAGGAGATTAGAAACAAGAAACAAAAAGCCACCTCTCCCCCAAACCTTCAAGCCCAGTGCCACCTAGGGTTTGCCCTATAGCAAGACACCACAAAAGCAATAATCTGGGCACTGAACATAAAGCCCTCATGTCAAAGAGGAAGAACAGGTTGAATTCCTTAAAAACTGAAACTCCTCAGAAAGAATATGAAATTCACCGAGAAGATAGCCTGTTACAACTGGAAGGGACTCACTTAAGTGAAGGAGAATTTAAAGCAGCCATTCTAAAGGCTGTGAGAGAAATGAAAACCTATTGGCAGAACACCATAGCTGAGATAAATAATATAAAAAAAGATATCAACGACATAAAAAGGAACTCTGTGAACAAAAAGAACAATTTAACAAAGAAATTCAAAACATAAGAAAGATTGAGACGGAAATACAAGAAATAAATAATACCATAAAAGAAGTGAGAAATGAAATATCTGCCATAGGAAACAGGACCAACCAGATGGAGGAAAGAATTAGTGATATTGAAGACCAAAACAAGGAAACAGCTCAGAAAGAGAAAGAGAGGAAATATAGAACCAAAAGGATTGAAAGAACTCTGCAAGAAATATCCAGCTCCATGAGACAAAACAACATCAGGATAATAGGAATAGAAGAGGGGGCAGAGCAATCTACAGAGAGCATACTCAAACAAATTGTAGATGAAAACTTTCCAAAACTATGGAAAGATCTGGAACCCCAAGTTCAAGAAGCAAAGGGGTCCCCAGATACCTAGACCCCAACAGATCTTCTCTCCAAGACACATGGTACTAAAGATGTCCAAAACTAAAGACAAAGAGACAATTCTCAAGGCAGCCAGGGAAAAAAGAACTATAAACTTTAGAGGAAAACCCATCAGGCTGGCATCAGATTTCTCAGCAGAATCTCTACAAGCCAGGAGAGAGTGGAACCCAATATTCAAAAATTTAAAAGAGAGAAACTTCCAGCCAAGAATAAATTATCCAGCAAAATTATCTTTCAGATATGAAGGTTGGAATAAAGACCTTCTCAGACAAACAGAAGCTGAGGGAATTTGCCAGTCCGAGGCCAGCCCTCCAAGAAATACTGAAAGAGGCTCTTCAGCCTGAAACAAAATATCAGGAAAAATGGAACAAAGAAAGAAACAAAAATAAATAAACAAACAAACAAACAAAAACAAAGAAAGAAATAAGTAATGGCCACAGGAAATCCTCACATATCGATCATCATTCTAAATGTCAATGGACTGAACTCACCAATAAAAAGACACAGAGTAGCAGACTGGATTAAAAAACAGAATGCATCCATATGCTGTCTCCAAGAAACACACCTCAGCTGTAAGGACAAACACAGACTCAGAGCGAAAGGATGGGATAAAATACTCCATGCAAATGGTAAACAGAGAAAAGCAGGAGTGGCCATATTGATATGTGAGGAAATTAACTTCACGTTTTAAAAGATAGTAAAAGACAAAGATGGTCATTAGATAATGATAAATGGCACAATGCAACAACAAGAAGACTTGACACAAATTAACATATATGCTCCCAACCACGATGCACCAAAATATAAAAAGAAACTACTAACAGACTTGAAAGGAGAAACTGATGAATACACAATCATAGTGGGGGACTTAAACACCCCGCTAACAGCTATGGACAGATCATCCAAACAGAAAATAAATAAGGAAATAACAGCTCTAAATGACACATTACAGTAATTGGACATCATTGACATTTACAGGACACTTCATCCAGCAAAAAGAGACTACACCTTCTTTTCTATTGCGCATGGAACATTCTCAAGAATAGACCATATGCTGGGACACAAAAGTAGCCTCAGCAAATTTAAGAAGATCGAAACCATACCAAGTGTATTCTCAGACCAGAAAGCTTTGAAATTGGAGATCAACTGTAAAAAGAAAGCAGAAATAACCACATGTACATGGAGATGAAACAACAGCTTATTAAAAAAAGGACTGGATAAAAGAACAAATGAAAGATGAAATTAAAAAATATATAGAAACTAATTACAATGAAAATACATCGTATCAGAATTATTGGGATACAGTGAAAGTGGTAATAAGAGGGAAATTTGTATCACTATAGGCCTATGTTAAGAAACAAGAAAAATCACAAGCAAACATCATAGCATCCCATCTTAAAGAACTAGAAAAAGAAGAGCAGACAAAATCCTAAAGTCAGCAGAAGGAAAGAAATAATAAAAATTAAAGCAGATCTAAACCAATTATAGAAAAGAAGGACAATAGAAAAAATTCATATAACGAAGAGCTGTTTCTTTGAGAAAGTCAACAAAATTGACAAACCCCTTGCGAGAGTAATCAAAGGACGAAAGAAAAGGTCACAGATATCTAAAATTAGAAATGAAAGGAGAGAAATTACCACTGATACCACAGAAATACAAAGGATTACAAGAAAATATCATGAAGGAATTTATGCCACGAAATATAACAACCTGGAAGAAATGGACAAGGTTCCAGAAACTTATAGACCACCAAGACTAAACCAAGAAAAACTGGATAATCTGAACAGACCAATCACCAGCAATGAGATTGAAATGACTATCCAAAATCTCCCTAAAGGACAAAGCCTTGGACCAGATGGTTTCACCAACGAGTTCTACCAAGCATTCAAAGAAGAATTAACTCCTATCCTCCTCAGACTCTTCCAAAAAATTGAAGAGGTAGCTATAGTTTCTAACTCATTCTATAAGGCCAACATTACTCTAATACCAAACCCTGGTAAAGACAACACAAAAAAAGAAAACTATAGACAAATATCTCTGATGAACACAGATGTAAAAATCCTGAAAAAATATTAGTAAATAGAATGCAACAAGGCATCAAAAAGACCATATATCATGATCAAGTGAAATTCATCTCAGGAGCACAAGGATGGTTCAACACACGAAAATCAATCAATGTGATACACCACATAAACAAAATCAAAGATAAAGACCATATGGTCAATTCAATTGATGCACAAGAAGGTTTCGACAAGAAACAACATCCATTTATGATCAAACACTAAATAAAATAAGTATAGAAGGAAAGTATCTCAACATAATAAAGGCCATATATGAGAGACCCTCGGCTAACATCATACTGAATGGGGAAAAACTGAAACCTATTCCCCTAAAATCAGGAACAAGACAGGGATGCCCCCTGTCACCACTGTTACTTGATATAGTACTGGAAGTTCTAGCCATGGCAATCAGGCAAGAGAAAGGAATCAAAGGTATCCAAATTGGGAAAGAATAGGTCAAATTGTCACTATTTGCGGATGACGTGATCCTTTATACAAAAAATTCCAAAGATTCCACCAGGAAACTATTAGAAACAATTAATGAATATAGTAAAGTTGCAGGATACAAAATCAATGTACAAAAATCAACAGCATTCCTTTATACAAACAAGGAATCCACAACAAAAGAAATGAGGGAGTCAATTCCTTTTGCTATCACAACAAAAAGAATGAATTACCTGGGAATTAATTTAACAAAGAACGTGACAGACTTATACACAGAGAACTATAAGACACTATTGAAAGAAATCGAAACAGACTTTAAGAGGTGGAAAAATATCCCCTGTTCATGGACAGGAATACTTAACATTGTTAAAATGGTCATTTGCCAAAAGCAATCTACAGATTAATGCAATACCTATCAAATTCCCACAATCATACTTTCGTGAAATAGATAAAAGAATTATTAGATTTATATGGAACCATGAAAGACCTTGAATTGCCAAAGCAATACTACATAAAAAGAATCAGGCTAGTGGCATTACACTTCCTGACTTCTATTTATATTATAAAGCATCAATAGTCAAAACAGCATGTTACTGGCAGAAGAACAGAAATAGAGAGCAATGGTATAGAACTGAAAACCCAGAAATAAACCCACAAATATATGGACAAATAATTTTCGATAAAGGAGCAAAAACATACAATGGGTTAAAGACAGCCTCTTTGGTAGGTGGCGCTACGAAAACTGGAAAAACACATGCAAAAAATGAACCTGAGCTGTGAACTCTATCCATATACAAAAATTAACTCAAAATGGAGAGACCTTCATATATGACCTCCAACAATAAACTGTTTAGAAGAAGACTTTGGTACTAAACTTATAAACCTAGGCCTCAAGGAAGACTTCATGAACCTGTCCTCAAAGGCAAGGGAAGTAAAAGCAAAAATAAATGAATGGGACTATATCAAACTCAAAAGCTTCTGCACAGCAAAAGAAACCATCAACAAGGCAAAGAGACAGCCAACTGAATGGGAGAAAATATTTGCCAATATCGCACCAGATAAGGGTCTAATATCTAAAATATATAAAGAATTAATAAGACTTAACAATATAAAAACAAACAACCCAATTGAAAAGTGGGCAAAATATCTAAACAGACACTTCTCCCATGAAGAAATACAAATGGCCAGGAGACATACGAAAAAATGCTCATCTTCATTAGCTATCAGGGAAATGCAAATCAAAACCACAATGAGAAACTACCTCACACGTGTGAGAATGGCTATTATCAACAAGACAAGGAATTACAAGTGCTGGAGTGGATGTGGAGAAAAAGGAACTCTGGTACACTGCTGGTGTGAGTGCAAACTGGTACAACCGCTGTGGAAGGCAGTGGGGAGGGTCCTCAGAAAATTGGGAATGGAGTAACCATTTGACCCAGCAATCCCCCTTTTGGGGATCTACCCAAAGAACTTGAAAACCTTTGTCCTCAAAGACTTATGTACCCCAATGTTCATCGCAGCGCTGTTCACAGTGGCCAAAACATGGAAAGAACCAAAGTGCCCTGCGACAGATAACTGGATAAAGAAGCTGTGGTACATATACACAATGGAATATTACTCAGCTGTAAGAAAAGGGGAAATATTGCCATTTTCGGCAAAATAGTTGGACCTGGAGTTCATCATGCTAAGTGAAATAAGCCCGAAAGAAAAAAACAAAGAACAGCATGATTTCACTCATATGCGGAATATAAAACTGAAATCAAAGAAGAAAAGAAATTATCAAATAACCCATGGACACAATCAATAGTTTAATGTTTATTTTGGGACAAGTGGGTTAGGGAGGGGAGAAAGTGGTGGGCGTGGGAGAGGAGGGGGGAAGCTAAATATAAGGTGATGGAAAGAGAAGTCACATTAGGTGGTGAACTTATTATACATCAAGTTGACAATACACTGTAGAATTGTATGCCTGAAATCTATGTAATCCTTGCTAACAGATGTCACCCCAATAAAAAAAATCATTGTTGGAGGATATGTGACCCCTGTCAGGTGTCTTAATTCTGTGTAGGCAGAGCTTCTTTAACTAAGAATCTAGCTTTCGCAAAATATGCCTTATTTTCAATTTCGCTTTGAATGACACTGAGACCTCTTATTCTGGGCTTTGGTAGTGAATATTATATTGTTGAGGTTAGTGTGTGTACTAATGTTTAGATTATTTAAATTAATTAAACCATTCATGTAACCCAGACTGCTACTATAAAGAGATTTTGAAGTCCCTGAAACCCTATTATATATTTTATTCTATCACCTTGTTCCTATTAAATAGAATATTTTACAATACTCTAGCAATTCTTGTTCTATTCTTACTATAGAATGTTTTCTGAAAAGTGGAATCCACAGTTTCTCAGAGAAAACTCTTCTATAACTTCATTTCTACCTGTTACTGGTTTGCAGCACATGTTACATTGATTCTGGGTGTCCGCTGTTGCCCAGCTTACATCATGCACAAAAAAATTTTTCCTGGAGTCACAGAGCAATGACCTCTAACAATTCTAGTCCAGTATTAAATGTCTGTTTACTGACTTTAGATTGCTCTTTCTTATACACAATTAACATCATGTTTGAAAATAATGAATTGGCCTCACTATACATGTGAACACTGTCTCTGATTAAGGTTTTATAAACCCTAAAGATGCCCCTTTCTTGGGGCATTTAGGTGCACTGACAAAGTTGATAATCTACTGATACCAGAAACTTTTTGGTGCCTTCTTATCTCCTTTAGGTTCTTCTGGATAGAGATCATTTCTGAGAACCTTTGCATTGACTTACAACCCACTCTACCTCTATTATTCAATAAATTAGACAAGGATGCACACATACACACATGAACACACACACTGTGACTAATTTTTAAGAAAATTGCCAGTAAATTTGCTTCTTGAGATGGCCCCAAATTGTCTCTAGTCCTGACTGTAGACCTTTTTTGGAAATCTAGTAAAAAATACCCACAATTTAAGCACCTATAGAGAAAATGCTCTTATGTTTCCCTGTGCTTGCAAGTTTTATAAACCCAAATGCCAGGTTTGAAGGGATAAGAATTTCTCTGAGGAGGGTCAGAGTATGGCTAGGTCTCTTCTTTGATAATTGGAGCCAGAAACTGGAGGTTTCCTGCATAATTCATTTCTGTAGCATGGAGAAAGCCCTGATAAGTCACAAGAATAATCTCTATTCTTAGCTGTCTCAGATAAGGCTGTTCAGGTGGGCGGGCAGCAATGGAGAAGTGAACAAGATTAGCTTGCCTTTTGACAGAGTGTCTGAAACACCTAGCCTACTTACAGAAAAACTCTCACTATCATGGACTCAGGGTCCATTGATGCTCAGACTTCATAAGGGGGTTGACCTTCCTGCCTGACCAACTGATTCATGGAACTCAGACCTCACCATCTGACATTAAGACAGATGAAGAGCTAAGTGAACATACAGCTACTATAGCCAGTTTACTGCAGAAACCAGCATCTCCTCTGAATCTGTGTCTGGTTGAATGCTCATAAATATTCCTGAATATAAAATAAGACCCAAGAGAAAGAAATAAATTTTGGCTGACTTCACCAACCAAAGAGGGAGAAGAAAAGACTGAGACACTGGGGACAATGCTCTGACTTGGTTTCCTAGCTGTGGGTTCACAGTTTAAAATTACCCGATGTCATCAATTTTGTCCTGCTGTTGGCATTGGGCATGTCTACATTACTCTAGTCAGAAAGTCTATATATCACCACTCTTTTAATTTTTATTTATTGTTATGGTATTTGCCTCATGCTCATTTTTATAATTAAATACCTGTAAGGTTGTCATCCTGAGTAAGGGCTATGACCTCCACAAAACTACTTGTGATTAGTTCATTTTTTTCTGTTACTACTCATTCTCTGGCTACAGCACCTACAGTTTAGGTTTTTTTTAACTCTCCTAACCCTGGTAACTATGCCCATTTCCAGGTCTGTAATACGTAAAATTTCTCATTCAGCAGCATGCACAATAAGTCTCTGGATGAGTTAGTTCCCTGGACAGTCTGCTGAAATGGGTTCTGTGTGTTTTAAAATTATCAATTTTCTGCACCACCATGCTAGGGCTATGAAGGGAACTATATTAGTTTTCCTTATGAACCCATATGTTTCTGAAGGAAAAACCCATAGAAGTATATAGTGTGACTTCAAAATTTTTTCTCAGAAAGCTACCCTCATGTTTTATTGATTTATGATAATGACCCTGAAAGTGCTCCTACCAGCTTGTGAGTTTAGCAGTTTCTGCTTTCGGTAAGCAGAATCACCTGAAATATGGGATGGGCCTGTGTCTCAAATTATTATGGTGGAGGATATTTTTTTAATTTTAGTTTTTTAATAGGTTAAAAAGACATATTTGATTTATATTTTTCCCAAATCTTAAATAAGATTGAGATAAATAATTTTTAAGATTTGTACATGTTGGTTCAGAGACTAGAAGTATTCTCAAAGGTCATCCTTGATTTGTTACTAGAAATCTAACCTCATTAAGTGTAAGTGGCACCTGGGCCAACATAACTGACCATGAAATAACCGAAAGTCTTAGTGATTTCAAAATCCTCTGAGGAAGCGAGAATTCAGAAAGTGCAAGAAAAAAGAAAACAGTTATCCTCAGGTTATGTCATATTTTGGAAAAATTTTTTTTCTCCTGACTGGACAAATCAGGTGCACCTGATGCCTCACAGCAGAACAGTAACTCCACATTCTTAAGCACAAGCCAACAAATGAAAATTCTCTTTCCAAAATGAAGAGCAGAGTGAGGGTTACGAATCTCCCTTTGCTACCAGAATGTACTGTGATATGAGTTCCAAAGTCACACCTGAGATGCTCTGATAAGCTCTGTATTCTGAAACCTGTCTTTCTTCCAGGATGATAAAAAATGTGACTTACTTTCTTCTTGTCATTAAACCTCTTTCAGATATTGGATACTGAAAAATTTGCTATAAAGTAAATTCTACTCTCTCCCCCACCCCGCCATAATTCACATGTTGAATTCCTAAAATATATTAGACTGTACTGGGATAAAAACTTGTAGAAAATAATTATCATTAAATAAGGTTGGGTCAATTATTCATTACATTTTGCAGTGTTACAATAAAAGGAGCAGAACAAGAAATGTCACTCTCTCTCTCTACACCTTGTGAGATCACAGTTGAGTAGTCAACTGTCTGCTTTTTAGAATGAATTACCACGAGTAATCAATTAACCTGGCAACTACATATAAGTCTTTCTCATTCCCACAATGTCAGAAAATAAATTTTTGTAGTTTAAGTATTGATTTTATGATGTCAGTTTTAGGTAATGGAGACAAATTTAGGTTCTAAGATGTGATGGGTTCAAGGTGGAAGCTAATTCAAGTAAATGCAAGAAAATGTAAAGATTGCAGTGAAGAGATGTTAAAGGTGGATTTGTTGGAAGCTCATACATAAGACAAGCAAACTATAGAGAAAGCTGCCATATTCTAAGAGAATACCTAAATAGTCATAAAAACTATTGGCATTTAAATGTGGGCATTAAAAGCCATTCTAATAAGGCTACAAACACAAATGAGAAACACATTATTGGTTCCTGGAGCAAAAATTATCCTTATTATAGAGTGTTAAAGAGCTTGGTTGAAATGGTTTTTAGTGTTAGATGTGATGGATAGATCTTGTGAGCAATGAAACTGAATACATGTATTTAGCAGAGAGAATTTCTAAGAAAGTGTAGGAGTGGCTTAGTTCCTTCTGCCTGCTTCCAGGAAAATTTGAGGGGTAAGGGATTAATTGAACATAACAGTATTAATCAAATGCTGATTAGAATTTACAAATTTGATAAAATGTCAGCTCACATTATATGAAAATTGAAAAGACTTGTTTAGAAGAGGGCACAAAAAGGTTTTTGATATACTATTTTATTTTTAAAGATTGTAGGCATTTCTAATGGGTTTCATTAGCTATCTCAGAAGAAGCCAAGAATGTAGATCGAACTATATTGGCAGACACACTGTCAAGGGGGATGAAAAGGTGGGGTTGAAATTTGAAATGCTGTCAGATTTCTTGAATTTTATAAAACAGCAAAACAATACAAATGAGCTTTGAAGATGCATTATTATTTAAGAAGAGAGAGAATGACCTTGAAAGGATTTAGAGGTCATCAGTAATTACTCTTTGCTTTCAAGGTCTTAGGCCA
The DNA here is from genome assembly GCA_004026885.1 of Lyroderma lyra. Lineage (NCBI taxonomy): Eukaryota > Metazoa > Chordata > Mammalia > Chiroptera > Megadermatidae > Lyroderma > Lyroderma lyra. Next base: position 11,817 of record PVJL010017354.1, read on the forward strand.
TCACCTCAGTTTTAACAGGCAACACGACCAGAAATCACAGTCTTAAGGTGAACCCACCCTCTTCCAAAACTCAGGGTGTGTAATCTCTGCCAGTAGAGTCATAATAACACTGATCTAGAAGTTTTGGAAAGTGGGAGGTCATTTCAGTGTGGTAGGAAGGTTAAACCACCACTGCATGAGGTACAGAATAAGGGGTGTTCAGCCCAAGATAAATTTTCTCCCACTTTAATACCTTATGAGATTATTTTGGTAGGTTTTTGACAAGGTTGTGTCCTATCAATTCTTTTATTTTTTATTTCAGAATGGGAAGGTATATCCTATTTCTGCTCTACCATCACATTTTGAATGCATCTAACTTGTCTTGTTTCATAGATTCACAGCTGGTGAGAATTTGTTTCTCAGGAAGAATTATGCCTAAAGTTAACTGACATCTGATGACATTATATTTAGGTGAAATGTTGGACTTTATATTTTAGAGTTGATGCTGCAATGAGTAAGAATTTGAGATTGTAGGGATAGATCTAAAATTTATTGTATGAGAGGAGCATAAATTTGGGGGTGAAAATGTAAAATACTACAAATTTAAATGGGTTCTTTTGAACATATATTTGAATTCTAATACTCAAATATGATATTTTAAAATAGGGCTTTGAGGAAAAAAATTAACATTAAAAAAGGTAATAATGTGGTGGTCCAACACTATATGATGGGAACCTTTTAAAAAGAGAAAGTGAGAGATTTCTCTCCATTATTTAATGACTCAGAAACAACATAGTCAACTGAAGGCAAGACCACTCTTTTCACCAGGACAGAAATTAGCCTGCCCTTTGCTCTTAAATTTTCCAACTACCTCAAAAGGGAGAATATCAATTACTTTATTTTAAGCCACATTGTCTAGGGTACTTTCTTTGGACAGTTCAAGCTGAGTGAGAAAGGTCAACATTTTTAATTATATAAAATATTTTATATTTTAATGAAATAATTATACACATGTAAGTTATTAATAAATGAGAATGAAATGAAATTAATAGAGGTATCAAATAAAGACAACAAACATTAGAATTTTTTTAGAAAAGAAAACTGAGATTTGTGACTGCATTTTTCATCTACCAAGAACATATCCTCTGCTAACATATAAATGGAAAACCTCTGTATGTGTGTTCACGTGTATGTACGTGAGGGTGACAATTATAACATTATACCAGATAGAATTATTTGCTAACTGTCTTAAAGTAAGTCCAGAAACTTGGTATTTGAGAACCACATAAGAAAAAGAAAATCTCTTGAGGCAAGTGGATGCTATACCCATGTACATGTTAGGCTTTCTCCCTTTTATTTTTTCCTGATGACACAGAACTCTATGTAGCATTGGGGATTAAGCCTGGAAGCCATTGTTTCTTGCTTCTTTGTTGTTGTTGTTGTTGTTTTAATTCTTTTTATTGTTAGACTTAAACAATAAGTGACATCTGTTAACAATGATTATATAGGTTGCAGGCATACAATTCTACAGTGCATTGTCAACTTGATGTATAGTAAGTTCACCACCTAATGTGAGTTCTCTTTCCATCACCTTATATTTAGCTTCCCCTCCCTCCTCTCCCACCCCCTCCCCTTTCTCCCCTCCCTAACCCACTCATCCCCAAATAAACATTAAGCTATTGATTGTGTCCATGGGTTATTTGTTTTTTCGTTGCTTTTTTTCTTTGCTTTCAGTTTTATATTCCGCATATGAGTGAAGTCATACAGTTCTTTGTTTTTTCTGTCTGGCTTATTTCACTAAGCATGATGATCTCCAGGTCCATCAATTTTGTTGCAAATGGCAATATTTCATCTTTTCTTCACAGTGGCCAAAACATGGAAACAACCAAAGTGCCCTGTGAGAGATGACTGGATAAAGAAGCTGTGGTACATACTCACAATGGAATATTATTCAGCCATTGTTTCTAAAAACTGCTGGGTGAAGAGAAATGTATACACATTCTCAGGTTCTATGAGAAATTAATATAAAAGATTTATTTTCAGTTTTAATTATTTTTTATAACTTGAGTTAACCCTATTTATTTGTAAATAATCATGTAGCATTTTTGTATTATTATTACTGCTGTTACTGTTATTTTGCTTCAGCATTTCCAAAACAACCAAAACTGTGTCTTAAATTCTCAGAATTTACTGCAGAGTGTCAATTGTATGTGAATCCTGTTCACTGGCCAAATCCGGAAGATGAAGAAGTATTCATGCATACGTACATATATATATATATGCCTATAATTGTACTTTGAATATATACATGCCATGTTTAGAATAGAAGCAGTGGAGGTCCTTTAGATTTTGTAAATTAAATTAAAATGACATTTTTAAGCTGAATGGACACTTTCTCACCGTAATCTGCCTCCTCTGTTGCTCCGGCCCTTAAGCTTCTTTTTTACCTCAAATTTAACATGCACCCCCAAGTGGTGCAACAACACCCATGTAAATTATGAGCACTCACTGGTGTCCTAAATGCTCCCTGTAACCCAGCCCTTCTACCTCCTCACAGAGAGGTTTTTGTATGAGCTCACACTGACTTCTTCATACTGTGCATCTCTTGCACAGTAATACATGGCCATGTCCTCAGTTCTTAAGCTATTCAGTGTTAAGTAAATTTGGTTCTTGGAGGTTTCCCTGGTGATGATGATGGGACTTAAGTGTTGGGTTATAGTTAGTGTTTCTACCACCATATATAATACTAACTCACTAACTCACTCCAATCTCTTTCCTGGAGCCTGGCGTATCCAGTGCACATAATAACTGGTTAAAGAGAATCCAGAAACAGTGCAGGTAAGGGAGAGGGTCTGCGAGGGCTTCACAAGTCCTTGGCCCTACTCCTGCAGTTGAATCTGAGGCAGGATACCAGTGGAAAATGAGAATTATTCTCCACCAGTCACTTGCAGTCAAACTTTTCATAAACCTGTGCCTGACATTTGAGATACTCACCAAAGACAGAAGTAAATAGAGGAGTCTCATATTCTTCTAGACAACAACTCTGCCTTCCCCAGAGACCTCAGCCCTGTGTGAAGAGAGAGCTATGAGTTCTACAGTTCAAGAGAGGGTTTTACCTTAGAGCCTGAAAAAAATTTGCATGTGAGGCAGCCTGTTTCTTATAATTGAAGAGAGATGGAGTGACTTATTCTGGTTCTACCTGGGCGGGCAAGTCCTGTGTCTTCTTTTAAATTTATCCAAAGTCTGTGTTTTGGAGAGGAGAATACCTAGTCTATAAGGGATATTAAAAGAGGTAAAAAAAAAACAAAAAACAAAAAAACTCTACATTTTAAAGTATAAGAAAAAATATTACATTAGTTGAGTATATAACCAATTATTAATATAGATATTTGTATTAAAGTTTTCAAACACATCTTGACATCTAAATGACTAAATATATTCAGTTTCAAATATTTATATATATAATTTAAATGAAACAATATTCTGATTTCAACTTTCTGAAAGTATATTCAATAACAAAAGACAGTGCTTTCTAACCTTTTACTTCTGTTAACTACATGTGTCATTATTTTGGTCTAAGTAAATGTCTCCAAACTAGAGTCAGGCTTGATGACACTTCTTTGTTGATGTTGGATGTTTAATATTGTGCTTTAGTTAATTTTTTCCTTAAATAAAATATAGAATGTAAATCTTTGGTATAAAACACACACACACACACACACACACACACACACACACAGATACACACATACATACATATATTTGTGTGTTGAAATATAGTTTATAATGTAAAACTATATGAAGTAGCTTGAAATATAATTTATTTTGATAGAAATCAACATATTGCCTATTTAAGTCTGTGATATCTGTGTCATATCTATTAAGCACTTGACTTAACCTAGATAACAGACATTCTATTCCATTTAACTGTGTTAATCCCATCACCAATGCCACACGGTCTGGATTATTGTAGTTATATAACATGCCTCTTCCAACTTAGAGAAACACTTCAGTAGTAATTAAAAATAACAAAATGCATTGGCAGTATCATGTTTTTGGAGGATTCTGAGAAGGGCTACAGACAGAAATTTTCTTTATGCCAATCAACATTGTAGGTCTTAGGAAGCACAAATCCTGTTCTCAGGATTTTGGCCTTACCACCATTTTCTCTGAGGGGGTCATGGATTCTGTAAATGTCAGCTGCAGGGCCATCATTATCTCAGGAACATGTACTCATGGTGGCTAAGCCTTCTCATTTCTAGCTGCCTAGTTTGATGGTAAGCAATTGGTTGGAATGAACACTGGCCATTTGCAAAATGGACTGGAGGTTAATGAAATCTTAGGAAAGACCTGACCCTATTCTCTGCATTTTATGCTCAGGGAAGAACACAGAGTCTAAGCTCAGCATAAAAATATTTCATCTTTTCTTATAGCTGAGTAATATTCCACTGTGTATATGTACCACAGCTTCTTTATCCAGTCATCTGTCGCAGGGCACTTTGGTTCTTTCCATATTTTAGCCACTGTGAACAGCGCTGCAATGAACATTGGGGTACATAAGTCTTTGAGGACAAAGGTTTTCAAGTTCTTTGGGTAGATCCCCAGAAGGGGGATTGCTGGGTCAAATGGTAGCTCCATTCTCAATTCTCTGAGGAACCTCCACAATGCCTTCCACAGTGGTTGTACCAGTTTGCACTCCCACCAGCAGTGTACCAGAGTTCCTTTTTCTCCACATTCTCTCCAGCACTTGTTATTCCTTGTCTTGTTGATAATAGCCAGTCTCACAGGTGTGAGGTGGTATCTCATTGTTGTTTTGATTTGCATTTCCCAGATAGCTAATGAGGATGAGCATGTTTTCATTTGTCTGCTGGCCATTTGTATTTCTTCATGGGAAAAGTGTCTGTTTAGTTCTTCTGCCCACTTTTCAATTAGGTTGTTAGTTTTTTTGTTGTTAAGTCTTATTAGTTCTTTATATATTTTAGATATTAGACCCTTATCTGATGTGTTATTTGCAAATATTTTCTCCCATTCAGTTGGCTGTCTGTTTGCCTTATGGTGGCTTCTTTTGCTGTGCAGAAGCTTTTTAATTTAAACATACAATGGGGAAAAGACAGCCTCTTTAGCAGGTGGTGCTGGGAAAACTGGGAAAACATATGCAAAAGAATGAACCTGAGCTGTGAACACTCTCCATATACAAAAATTAACTCAAAATGGATTAAAGACTTTCATAGAAGACCTGCAACAATAAACTGGATAGAAGAAGACATTGGTACTAAACTTATAGACCTAGGACTCAAGAAAGACTTCATGAACCTGTCCTCAAAGACAAGGGAAGTAAACGCAAAAATAAATGAATGGGACTATATCAAACTGAAAAGCTTCTGCACAGGACTTTTCAAGTTTGATTTTTTTCCACGATTTTTCCTTTTGTTTCATTTATTTATTTATTTATTTATTTATTTGGTTATGTGTCTTAGTTTTGAGTTTCCTTTTTTTTTTTTCTGAGTAATTGCCAGAAAGTTTATGAAAAAGGAAGATTCATATATGTAATAGCTCCTTTTCTTAAGCACGCTTCTTATATTCATTCTGTTTTGGAAATTTATACCTTCACTTCTTTTCCTTCTGTTTTTGTTGTGCCAACTTTTCCCCATTTATTTTGATTTTTTGTTTCAGATCAAATAGTCTTCATCAGTATTTCCTCAAATGTTGGCTTTGTGTTAGAGAATTTCCTCAACCTCTGTATGTCTGAAAATGTCTTTATTGCTTCTTCATATCTAAAGAAAAACTTTTCTGGATAGATTATTCTTGGCTTGTAATTTCTTTCTTTCAGTATTTTCAATATTACATTCTAATTTTTTCTGGTTTGAAAACTTCCTGCTGAGAAATCTGATGATCGCCTTATGGATAACGATCCTGTTTTCCCAGGCTGCCTTGAGAATTCTTTCTTTTTCCTTAAACTTTGACATTTTCAGTATAATGTGCCTTGGAGTAGGTCTGCTAGAATTCAGGTAATTAGGGGTCCTATATTCTTCTTGATGTTTGGGTTCCAGTTTTTTCCAAAGGTTTGGAAAGTTCTCATTTACTATTTGTTTGAGGAAGCTATCTTTGGATTTCTGTTATGCCTCTTCTGGGACTCCTATTATTCTCATTCTTTTCCTTTCTAAAGGTGTCAGATACTTTTTGTGTAATTCTTGCATTTCTTTTGACTCTCAAATCTCCCTCTTCTTCATTCTGTGAGAATTCCTTATTTCTATCTTATAAATCATAATTCTTTTATCTATCTGGTCAGCTTTGCATCCTAAGGTAGCTGATTCTGTTTTCATTTCTTTTATTGCATTGTTTATTTCCAGCATTTCTCTCTTTTGAAAATATTTTCAGTTTCTTTGTTAAAATGTGTTTTTATTCACAGATTTTTTTTCTGAGATCATTTAGCTCCCACTGTGAACTCCATTTAAAAAACTATCTCTGAGTGTTTTTAGAATTGCAGTCTGTTGGGAGCCATGCAGGCTGGCTTTAGGGAAGTAAAACTTGTTTTACTTCTGCATCTGAGGAATGTGCCTGATATGGCCAGTTCCTTGGGAGACTCTAAAGAAAGAAGACTATCTGAGTACTTGGAAGAATTGCCTTGGGGAACTGACTCCCTCTCAGTTACTCTGACCTTCAAGTTAACTAGTAGAGAGTCAAGG
>PVJL010017355.1:0-18439 GCA_004026885.1 Lyroderma lyra
CTCTCACTCAGTGGTGACCTTGATTCCAACTTTGAAAGGAAAATGTAAGTCATCAGAGGGACAATTCCTCAAATTCCTGCAGCTACAGCTGCACAGGTTTTCACATGCACACTCCTTCCTTCCCTTCTCTCTCTCTCTTCATAGGGTGGAAGTGGACAACCCCCAAAAAGCTTCTCTCTCCCAATGCTTTGGTTCCAGCCATCCTGTTCGGTACGACCTGCTCCTTTGGTCCCTCTTTCCTATATCCCCAGCCTTGTTCTCATTATGCCTCTTCTCCATCATCATAAATCATTCTTGAGTCTTGTAATTCTTTAAAAAAAAAATAAAAATAACACAACAAATTTCTTCGGCGTGTGCCCTACTGTCTTCTTTTCCACATTATGAGTATGCTCAAATGTTCTCTTCTTTCTTTGACCTCAGATTCATGAAAGTGAATTAATCATTATTTGTGGCTCATGATGCTTGGTGGGCTTCACTCCAAGTGTGGTCCACTTTATTTCTTTGGTTAGTTCCTTACTTTTAACTCTAATAAGCAATGAAAGCACCATTTGAAACAAAAGTAAGGTCCTTCAGATAAGCATCCAGCCTCTCAATCTCATCTCTGTACCTCCAAGGTGCCATCCTCCTGACACTATGCTAATCATTCACTGGCTTTCATAGTAATAATTTTAAAGTAGTTTAAAACATAGTTTAAAAGATTTTTACATTTATGTATGCTTAAAAATATGTTGTTATTTTAACCTTATAAAAATGTCATTAAGTACTATAAGGTAAGATTTATCCATCTTGGAGTTCCCTGGTGGTGTAATGGCTTAAGGCTTCGGTGTTGGTGCTGTCGGCGCTGTGGCCTGGGTTCGATTCCCGACCAGGGAGCTACCCACATACCAAAAAAAAGCAAAAAAAAAAAAAAGATTTATCCATCTTTTGAAATGTCGCTATGATTCATTTGTTTTGAGTGTTACATGGTTTGCCATTGCATTCACTGTTTATTGGGTTAAAGAAGTTATATTTCTAGTTTACAAAGAGTTTTGAATAATGAATGGGTATATTATAAAATGTTTCCTCTGGATTTTTTATGAGCTAATTATGTAAAGTTTTCTCTTTTAGTCCATGAAGGAGTAATAGTAAATATATATTTACTATATATTTATATATATAATTTATATATATTATATATATATGTATACATATAATTTTTTTTTCTTATATTAAACCTTCTTATGTTCTGGGATAAACCCAGATTGGCTGTAGTATAGTAAATATTTTAGAAACCATAGGAATTTATAATATTTGCAAATACGTTTTTGTATTGATATTAATAAGTGAAACAGACATGTAATTTTCATTTATCTTATTTTGGTATCAGGCTAATTCAAGCCTCATAGAAGCAGCTTGAAAGTAGTTGCTCTTTGCTATTGTCTGGGATGTTTGCATATTTGGGATCATATATTCTTTGTTTACTCATATTAAAAATAAAGAATACAATTTGGAAAATATTTTTTGGCTATGATCAAAAAGCACAGGAAACAAAAGAAAAATAGATAAATTGGACTACATCAAAATTAATAACTTCTTTGCATCAAAGGACACAATTAACAGAGTGAAAGAACCCATGGAATGAGAGAAAACATTTGCAAATTATATATCTGATAAAGGTTTACATTCAGGATATGTAAATATTTGGAGTGAGTTACTGTATGGCCAGGGTAATTGACCCTTACTACCACAGAAAATTTGGATTACGACTCCACAATGGAGGCAAGGCAGAGTATGTCTGGAATGCAGGAAATCCCTTAGGGTGTCTCATACGGCCTCTTCTGATTCCTAAATCATTCCATCAGAGCCAGGCCAACTCTAGAGTTGGCCTTCTGAGTCTATCTCTATTACTTCACACCCCAAGGAGTTTTTGAAACATTTATTGAGAAGGTAAAGATGACAGTGTCTTTTCAAGTATAGAATCACATGCACAAATTATCCAACAGCTTCATATTAATCACTCAGTGTTCTTTGAACCTTTCATTTTTTCTCAGCTCAGTCCCATGAGGCACTGGGGTATATAATGATAATTATGCAATCTGGTCACATTAAAATGACTGTAATGAATAATAATAGGCTAGGCCACTCTCCCTAGTCCCCAGTCCCTATCAACTCGCATCTTCCTCTCCCATATACAGAGCCATCAATGTGTTGTATTAAGTTTAAAAGCATAGCTCTGTCAGAATTTCTGAAAATTATTATCATGCAAATGATGGTGTTTATGACGATTATAAATGCTGAACAAAACACCTAAGAGTGTAAAGAACTCTTGGAAAATCAGCCAATCTTTTTTCCTCCTTTACGTTCCAGCAGTACTGCCTTGAAATAACCCAAGAAAAAAATTAAGATAGTTTTCAAACTGTCTCAAAATGTATTAGGGAAAACCATGTATAATATTACCAATGGGAGCAATATCCACAAGGGGGCAAAAAACAGTTCTTGGCTAGGGGGTGGAAAGCAAAAAATATTACTCTCTTTATTTGAAAAGCATAGATATACATACAGTGCAGAAACAAAAATACACTATAGCTGTGGTATTAAAATTTTATGAAGGGAGCAATTAAGAAAAAAAAAGTCTAATTAAGTCTACTTTAAGAGGTGGTAATAAAAGTAATGTTGAGAAACACTGGAGTAGACCAAAATGCTATAACAAACACATCTCAGTGATTTTACAAAATAATTTTTTTCTCACTGATATCACTATCTAATGCTAGTGAGCGGGGGCTGTTAAGTGTGTGCTCCTCCACACAGTTATAGGGGAACCCAGGTTCCTTACATCCAGTGGCTCTACCATTCCCTAGGGCCTTTGACAACCTGCCAGGATCCTCTGCACTTGGCTGCCCAATAAAGAGAGCAAGTAGACAATAATACAGGATATTTTAGGTGTTAGGCTTAGCAGTAGGGTGCACAATTTTCTCCTACTTCATGCTGCCACGGACTAGATACATGACCTCTCCTAATTTCAAATACAGTGTAGCCTGTGCAAGTAAGGAAAGAATAGATGTATTGGAGATGAACAAGCTGGTCTTTGCCTCACAAGATAAGGATTTTAAGCTTTACTGGAGTCTTACAGCCCTTAGGTTGATTAAAATTGAGTTATATTTAACTCTTTCTGAAATGATAAAATATGCCTGAGGGAAAAAAAGGAGAATAATTTATTTTAGTCCTGTTCTTCAACTTAGGTTTCTCCTTCAATCCTTTCCAAGCTTTACTAGTGGTAAGCATTTTAACTGGTTAATAAATAGAAGAAAAAAATTAAAATGTTTGTTTTTTCACCATACACAACATACTCAACATACAATTACTCTTTGTATAAGTTGTAACTACCTGTAAAGGGCACCTTGTCAATATCTATCACAATTTTGAATGCACACATCCATTGATATAGCAATTCCACTTCTAGAAATTTATTCTAGAGAATATTACCTTCAGCTCACTCTTGCATGCTGTTTACCACGTATCAGAAGGCACAGAGTGGATAGTCATTTCCTCACTAATAGGCAAAGGTAAGATTTAAACTCAAGTAGTTCGTCTCAGGAATCTCTATCCCTAACTGCTATCTCTCTCAAGCACACTGATATGTTAAAGCAGAGGATTGAAAACAACCTAAATGCCCATCACTAAGGGATTGGTTAAGTAAATTATAACATCCAAACATCCAACAGACCACCACAAAGTTATTACAAATAATGTGCCAGTTTTATATGTATTGAGGTTAAACAATCACCAGGACATACTATTTAGCAAAAGGATTAGAGTGCAAGACAATGCATATAATAGGCTATCATTGTGTAAAAACATGAATTGAAATGAATCTTTTGGGGAAAAAAAATCACAAAGAAAGGGTAATTTGTAAAGCTCCTTAATGGAGGAACTGAGAAGTTGGTGGGAAACTTTCTCTGAATACTATTTTGTACAATTGGAATTTTGAAATATGTGCTAATAATCCCCATTTGAAACAAAAATATTTTTTCATTAATGTGTAATACTACACAAAGGTGATTAAAATGATGACAATGACATATGCATTGGTTTAATCTTTTCTAGTTTATAAACTTTCTTTGTCTAATCCAGCTAGAAACAGAATTAATTAACTGACACTACCTTCTTTTTCTTCCCATTATTTGTGAAGTAGCAATTTCCAGTTGGGTTAAACGGGGGAATATGTGAGGGATTTGACTACATCAGCCTATTACATAGGTCTCATCTATTGTCTCGCATATATCTCATTCCTCCATCATTTTTGTTATCCTTGATACCTGCTAGCTCAGTCTAAAATTCTAACTGAGATCTCTCAAACCTTATCATTCTTACTCCTGGTATTTCCCTAGGCCTGATTCATGTTCTACCTCATTCAAAAACCTTCCTGTGAGTTCTCTATCAGCATGGGTAAAGGCTTTCCCTCAAGTTAATAGGATGTGAATCAGAGTTGGGTAAATTCCCTGGAATTAGGATGCCTTTTATTTACACAGTTTTTAGCATAATATTTTTTAAATGCCACAAAAATTGAAAAACAAAACTTTTGACAGTGTTTTCATAAACAAAAATCCATATTCATGAGGTGGGGGTATCAAATAGAAAGTCAATGCGAGGGAAAGAAGAATTAAGAAGTCTCCTAGGATTAGTCAATTGGATAAAACTTATGACTTCACTTTTCTCTTTCAGCATGGATTCCAACAACCGAACTTTTTGAATATGTTGCAAAATCCCTCTGGTCAGATCCATATATCGGAACACAGAAGAAATATCTATATTTGATAGGGTACATGTCTTCCATTTTTTCCATTTAAGGAATATTACACTGTCTCTCCTCACCAGGTGAGAGCTGCCAGGGTTTTATGCATTTAGACAGCCTTTTGCTTACCAAACTTTTTTACATATTTATGGAGATTTTCTTAAATGCAGTTTCTGATTTAGTAGTCCTGGGTGGGGCCTGAGATTCTGAGCTTCCATCAAGTTGTCCACAGACCACACTTTAAGTAGCAAGGTCCTAGAGTGATCTTAATGTTCAGAAGCCACAGCAAGCAGTACCATTTTGAGTATGTACAATCATATGTGTGGACATAGGGAATAGAAGAATAGTACGTATAATAAAAGGTTCTGTGAAAAAGCATATGTAGAAGCAGAAGAGCATTTTGGTTGAAAGCATGAAATCTAGATTCTGACAAGCTTTATATATTTAAGCTACCAATGCCATCATTCACAATCCATGTAACCTTGGAAAAGTAACTTAACCACATTAAGCTTCTATTCTTTCAGTAGTTAAAGGTAACAGTATGTGTAACATAAGTATAAGCTTATGATATTATTATTTTTGTAAGTCAAAAATGGTCAAATGTGGACAATTTGCATGGTTCAATCTAATATCACTACTACATTAGAGCAGTTGTGAATATTAAAATAAATAGCATATGTAATTATCATAACACAGTTTCAGGCACAGAATAAGAATACAATAAATTCTCTTAAGTACAGCAGGTCCTTGAATAACATTCTTTCATTCAACATCACTTTGTTCAATGTTGTTTCATTATAATGCTGATGAGATGCCATAGGAACTTAACTCAATTAGCTTATGAGTAAATTGATTTTGTTATGTCTTTTAGTCTCATTTCCAAGAACCAATAAAAAATGTCAAGTGAAGACTTACTGTATTACTTTTATTCTAAATCTTAATGAATATCCATTTTTAAAGGATGAAGTTGAGAAACCAGTGGATATTTTTGTATTTTGTTTTTTATCACCTTGGACAAATTTTCCTTTCCTTTTTATTTTTCTATCAATATAACATTTTACTTAAAATCTCTAACTCTAGAGCCAAACTGCTTGAATTCTAATTTACCAGGCACTAGCTGTGTGACTTTTGGACAGTTACTTTACCTCTCTATGCCTCAGTTTTCTCATGTATGAAATGGGGAAATAATGCCATCTACTTCATATGATTGTTGTGATAGTAAATAAGCTAATATTTATAAAGACATTACAGGAGTGTCTGGAACATTAAAAATGTTATATAAGTAGATAATAGATAATTGATAGAGATAAATAGATACATACGTGTGTGTGTGTGTGTTTGTATTACACATATATACATACTTTACATTTGACTATTTGATAGTCTTCCCAAAATTTCCTGTTGATAATTGGTTAAGTCCAATAAAACATTTATTACTGACCAATGAAACAACTGGTTAGTAATCAATACAAACAAGCAAGTAAAAGTTTAATGTTTTTCCCTTTTCTCTGCCCCATTTGACATAGGTATAGAAAACAGCTATAGAAATATAGAATCTGAAATTTGGAAGATGTCTTAAAAACAAACCATTACATTTCTTTATTTTACAGTTAAGAAATGTGATACTTAGGACAATGGGATCTCTTCAAATATGCACCTAAGTGACTTGGGGATGGGAGATGTCCATGAAATCATCCTAAAGCTACTCATCTCTCCTTAATTATCACCGTCATCTTCCATTCCCAGCAAATCTCTGACCAGGTACTATCAAGGGACAGAATTTATTGTTCTCAATTTTACTTTTATGTCAACTTTTACTAATCACCCTCTGTAAAACAAACAAACCAAAAACAAAAACAAAAACAAAAAACAAAGAAAGAAAGAAAGAAAAGAAAAAAGTAGAATGACCAGTTACAGCTTTGAAATAAAGCTCTTGCTGTCATATTTCAGTTGGCCATACAATTTATACTCATGAACTCAAAAGTGGTTCTGAGGTCCTGTGGGACTGCTCTAGGAGAGCTACCTTAGGTTTAAAGAATATATTTATTTGCTGTCATCTGCAATTGTTCCAAAGAAACAGTCTGGACTGGAGCCAATATTAAAATTACAAAAGAGAGTCTCAGTCATTCAGTATAAGTATAGTTGAAGACATTAGTCAAAATTATTACCTCTTCTTAAATATTTTATAATGGACAATGTGACTCAGAGAAAAGTAATAGAAAGCAAAATTTATAGGAAGAGTTAGAACTGAGGAGAAGTTATACTTGGCTCCCTTGGATATCCTGAGTTGACTGAGTAAATAGATGATAACATCCATGACTCCAGTGCAGGAGATTTGAAAGAAACAGGTAAAATTGAAGTTAACAATGGTCCAAACAGTACACATTCCACGAAATTATATCAAAACATCTGACAATCTTACTTGCATTAGAGCTAGAGGACTTATTCTGTACTTGTACTCTGTTTTGGTAGAATGCCTCTATGTTAATTAGGATAATCCAGCTGCTAGAAGGGAGATCAGTTACTTAAAAGACTAAAGAATTTATTCCTTTTTTATATATAACAGAGCATAAGATACCTAGCTGCAAGCAGAGCTAGAAAATACAGTCTCTAGTTGGACAGTCACTTCAGTCACAATTTTATTAATGCCAAGAAGAAAAAAAATAGGTTTTGGAGGACAACTAGAAGTCTCCACTACATTCACAAATGGGATTCAATCAGGGAATCATAGTAAGAATTTTAAAATCATCTGAAAGATAGGTGTTCTTTAAGATTAGTATCTTTTAAGTGTTTTTGTAAACTAATGTCAGATGCCAGTATAATGATCTTGCATCCAGTAAAAATAATTTATCCAATACTACCATTCACGAGTATTAAAAGTGGTTTATTAATGAATAATTCCAACTCACATTTTCTCTATTTTTTATACTATAATATCTATTTATATTAATCTCTCCAGTGCTTCATTTGATATTGATGTCCTATGAGTGCTTTGAGAAGACTGCAAACTTCTTAAAAATACCTTAATATCAGTAGTACTCAGTAAAATGAAAATTTTAGAAGGTACTTAATAAACACCTATTGATTGAAGTAAATACACATGAGCCAGAATCTGTTCACTATAAAAAAATGGAATAGCTGCTAATATTCCAAATATTCCAATATACACCAGTTCAATAATTTACTGATAAATAATTCCATGACATGAAATAGGAGTGGGAATAAAATGAAAAGCAATAGCAAGCTGGACCACAAGCAAAAGTTGGCCTAGGAAAGTCAAAAGGAAAGGAAAAAAAGAGAAATGATAGCAAAAGCATAGAACAGAAGAAGGTAGATGTGGAATTAAAACAATAAAAATGAAATGGCAAAGGAAAATGGTTCAACCCAATGTGAACTTTGTATAATACAAAACTAATATTGCCCAATTGATCTTAAAGTAAACACAATTGCAAGAAGGCAAAGCACATTTCAAGAAAAGAATAGCAGTTTTTCTAATAGATTTCTATCAGTAACTTACTATAACACTATGGTGGTAATTATTTTGCAAAATATAAGTGTATCAAATCAACACTTTGTACACTTTAAACTTACACAATGTTATACGCCATTTATATCTCAATAAAGTGGGGGATGGAAACAGTAATGAGTAAAGCTTAAAATCAACCAGAGGAAAAAGACATCTGTCATAAAGATGACAACAGATTTCTTTTTGGAAATAATGCAAGTCATTAGACTTTAGAGAAAATCTCTAAAATAATGAGATGGGATGGGGGGGGGGACTTTCCATATCAAGCAAAATATCTTTAAAAATTGAAGGCCAAAAAAGAAGGAGGGGGAGTTTCAGATATACAAAGCCTGAAAGAATTTATTACTGTAGATCTGAACAACAAAAATGCTTTTAAAAATTCTCTTTTTTAGAGGAAAATATGATCTACACAACATAAAGAAGGGCACAGAAAGTAATAACTACATAGGTAAACATGTAAGGTGAATTTTTCTTACTTTAAAAATCTCTTTAGGAGAGATCCAGGATGACAGAGTAGACAAACATTGTGCCTGATTCTTTCTGTGAATACATAAAAATTACAACTAAATTATAGAACCATCCACCTGGAAAACCCTCTGAAGTCTAACTAAATTGAAGTTTTATAACTAAGGATATAAAAAAGAAGCTATGTGCAGATTGGTAGGAGGAGCAGATATGCTAAAGGGCCTGGCCCCAAACCTCAGTGTGACAGTTGAAATTCAGGAGGGATATCTTAACAGTGGAACTTCTCCCCAGAGGAGTGAGGGTCCCCAGCCCCACACCAGACTCCCCAGCTCAGAGTACTGGTGCCAGGAAGAGAAACCCCCATGATATCTGGCTGTGAAAAACTGAGGATTCTGACTATCCTGGTGGGACAGAAGTCTGCAGAAAACCCAGACATTCTCTTAACCCATTTCCCATTTGCCACGAGAATACTTGCCAGTGGTGCTTGTGACTGCAATGTTTACTCTGAGATAACTCATGGATTATAGTCCTAGCCTTTAGAAAAATATATTAAATACTGATCATCATATACGTTTCCACTACATTAAGATCAAAGAAAAGTTCTGTTTAGATAACTCCAAGATCAGGTTTTTTATTTAAATTTTCACATTGAACACCACTCAAAGAATGTGTTTATGTAAAATTAAATGAATACAGCAGCAAGCTGCATCTTCTTTTTGTAAATACAAAATGAGTTAAAAAGTCCGTGCACAATAACTTGCTTACAGACACTTACCTGGGGCACCATTAAAGGGACAGTGGCTTGGGGGCATTGAAGGCATATGGGGAGCAGACTCAAATGGGTGGCTTCAGAGTGAGGGCTGGAGGACAGTCACCATTTCCCCTCAAGGGGTTCCTCCTCTGTTGCAGCGAACAGGTGGGCCTTCCCCATAGTTTCTGTGTTGAGAACTCACCCCATGACCATGACCAAAACTGAATCTGAATCTGAATTTGTCTGGTGAGCTCTGCTCCTTCGACTTTGGTTACTGAGAACCCACCTCACCCAACTCCAACTGCTGAAAGCTTTATCAGTGGCTCAGTCTTACGGAAGTCAGCAGGTAGGAGCAGGCCTCCAAGTTTTCTGGCATTTTGTGGAGCTACCCACAACCAGCACTGGTGGCAGCCATCCCCTGTTCACAGCATAGCTTCTCCCATGCCTCTCTAGGTTTAACACAGGCAGTGAACAACTGCAGGTCACTTTGTAGTTCAGGTAGTCCCCAGCTGGTCACAGACAGTGAGTGACCTGAGCCTGTACTGTAGCCCCTCCCAAGAGGCCCCAGAACCAACATACTTGGAGGTTGGCTTCAGACCACAGCAGAGCACCACCCAATTACCCCACAAGCAGCATTCCCAAAGGGCAATCTCAACAGGTGCCAGAGCCTGCTCAGGTGAATTCCACTCACTGGTGTAAGCTTCCCACACAGCAGTCCATAACCTGTGAATATGGCCAAATTCCACAGCCAATCAGCCTGAAGGTCAATTCCACCCACTGACATGCCAATAGCAATCAAGAGTCAACTATAACAGAAGAGCACACACAACCCACTCAAGAAAACTCCTGGAGCACCTAGTGCAGGTGACCAGGGAAATTGTGCCAGGGCCCCACAGGGCACCTACTACATCAGGCAACCTGACCAAGACTGGAAGACATAACAGAGCTATCTAACATAGAAACAAACACAGAAAGGCAGCCAAAATAGGAAAACAAAGAAATACGTCGCAAATAAAAGAACAAGAGAAAACACCAGAAAAAGAACTAAATGAAATGGAGGCAAGCAACCTACCAAATACAGGGTTCAAAATCATGGCTACAAAGATGCTCAACAAACTTAGTGAGAACTTCAACAGAGAAGCACAAAGCAAGAACAAAGAAGGACATAAAAAATATAAAAAAGAACCAGTCAGAAGAGAATACAATAACTGAAATGAAGAATGAACTAGAAGGACTCACCAGCAGACTAGGTGAAGCAGAGTATCGAATCAGAGTTGGAAAACAAGGTAGCAGAAAACACCCAATCAGAACAGCAAAAAGAAAAGAGAATCCAAAAAAATGAGTATAGTTTAAGAAGCCTCTGGAACAACATTAAGCATACTAACATAGGGGTACCAGAAGGAGAAGAGAGAGTGCAAGGAATAAAAAACCTGTTTGAAGGAGTTCTCCGGTGGTCTAGTGGCTAGGTTTCGGTGCTCTCCATGCCACAGCCTGGGTTTGCTTCCTGGTCAGGGAACAAACATCAACAACAAAAACCAAACCAAACCAAACAAAAAAAACCTGTTTGAAGAAATAATAACTGAAAACTTTCTTAATTTGAGGAAGAAAATAGACATACAAGTCCATGAAGTGCAGAGGGTCCCACACAAGATGAACTCAAACAGGCCCACACCAAGACACATTATAATTAAAATAGCAAAGATTAACGACAAAGAGAAAATCTTAAAATCAGCAAGAGCAACGCAACTATACATAAACTAACTCATAAGGGAGTTCCCATCAGAATGTCAGCTGATTTCTCAACAGAAACTTTGCGGGCCAGAAAGGATTGACACAACATATTCAATGAATATGAAAAGCAAGGAGCTACAACCAAGACTACTCTATCCAGCCAGACTACTATTTTAAATTGAATGACAGGTAAAGAGCTTCCAGACAAGAAAAAGCTAAAGGAGTTCATCACCACCAATCCAGCATTACAAGGAATGTTACAGGGACTGCTTTAAGACAAAATAAATAAATAAATATAAATAAAAATTATATATAACATTAAAAATGGCAACAGCTACATATATATCAACAATTACTTTCAATGTAAAGGAATTAAATGCTCCAATCAAAAGACAGAGGAGGGCTGAATGAATAAGAAAACAAAACCCTTACACATGTTGCCTACAAGAGACTCTCTTCAGATTGAAAGACACACAGAGACTGAAAATAAAGGCATGGAAAAGACTATTTCATGAAAATGGAAAACAAAACAAAACAAAACAAAAAACAAACTGGGGTAGCAATACTTATACCAGACAAAATAGACTTTGAAACACAGGCTATAACAAGAGACAAAGAAGGACCCAGTTATTCCACTTCTGGATATTTATTCGAAGAAACCCAAAATGCTACTTTGAGGGGATGGATGCATCCATATGTTAATTGCAGCATTGTTTACAATGGCCAAGATGTGAGGCGGCCTGGCGGTCTGTCAAGGAAAGAATGGATAAAGAGGATGTGGTAGAGATATACAATGGAATATTGCTCGACCATGGAAAGGAATAGATTCTTGCCATCTGTGGCCACATGGATGGACCTGGAGGGTATTGTGCTGAGTGGAGTGTCAGACAGAGAAAGACAGATGCAATGTGGTTTTGCATATTAAAATAAGCAAAAACAAACACAAACAAACAAAAAACAGAAACAAACTCATAGATACAGAAAACATTTTAATAGTTGCCAAATGGGAGGGGGGGTGGGCAGTGTGGGTGAAAAACAGGGAAGAGATTAAGAAGTATAAATTGATTGTTGAAGAGTAGTTATGGGGATATGGGGTATAGCATAAGAAATAAAGTCAATAATATTGTAATACCTATGTATGATATCAGATGGGTACTAGATTTGTTGGGATGATAGATGGGAGGGGGTTTGGGAGTGGAGTGAAAAAGGTGAAGGGATTAAGAAATACAAATTGATAGTTACAAAATAGTCATAGAATAAAGCATAAAGAATGTAGTTAATGATAGGATAATAACTACATATAGTGCCAGGTGGGTACTAGTCAGGGGGATCACTTCTTAAATTATATAAAAGTCTAACCACTATTCTGTACACCTGAAATTAATGTAAAATAATATGGAATGTCAACTGTAATTGAAAAATTTTAAATGGGCAGGAAAGTTGAAGAGGAATAAGGGGTCCAAATTTCCAGGTATTAAACAAATAAATCGTGGGGAGGTAATATACAGACTAGGAAATATAGCCAATAATATTGTTATAGCATATTATAGTGCCAGATGGTTGCTGGGCTTATCATGGTGATCACTTCTTGTGGTATATAAATGTTGCATAACAATGGTGTACCCCTGAAACTAATATAATATTGTATGTTAACTCTGTTTTTATGAAAATCTTTAAATTTTTTTCTTTAAAAAATAGTTGGTATTTAAAGAAAATAATAATGTATTGTGGAATTTAAAAAATATGTAGAAATAAAGTATATGATAAGAATTGGACAGAACCCAAGAGGTGACAACAGAAATACACTTTTGTAACATACATACTACATGTGAAATGGCATACTACTTGAAAGTAGACTGTGATAATCTAGAGATATGTAACATAAAATTTAAAGGAGCCACACCAAAAAGAACTAAAGCTAATTAGCAAATAAAGTAATAAAAAGGAATCTTAAAAAAATACTGAATTAATTCAGAAGAAGGCAGAGAAAAAGAAAAAGGAAAGAAACCATGGTAATAGATTAAGGAAATGCTTCTTTTCTGCAATTTGTCAGATAGATGTGTGCTATGAACTGAATTTTTGTGTTCCCCTCAAATTCAAATGTTGAAGCTTTAATCCTCATTGTGATTGTATTTCTAGATGGAGCCTTTGGATGGTAAGTAAATCATGAATGTGTTGCCCTCATGATGGGATTAGTGTCCTAAGAAGAGACACCAGAGAGATGACCTCTCCACCATGTGAAGATACGGTCTTTTGCAAACCAGAAAGAAAGCTGTCACCAGAAACCAAATCGGCCAGTACCTTGATTACGGATTCCCCAGCCTTCAGAACTGTGAGAAATAAATGTCTGCTGTTTAAGCCACTCAGTTTTATGGTATTATGTTATAGCAGCCTAAGACAGATACTTAGCCTCACTCTGCAACTGAAAAATATTGACTCAAAGGTTGTTACTATAGCCCTTTGCTAAAGGAGATAACAAATGTCCAAGTCTGTTCATTATGTAATTGCTTAGGAACACTATTTCCCAGGTGCATGTGATGTTGCACATTCCCACTGAGACACCTAGTGGTGGGCAGTTTTTCTGAAGAGGAAAGGAGACCTGTAGGTTCAGTGTTTTGGGTCAAAGTCAGGACCATATGCCCTCATCTCCAGATTCTCATCCTAACTGACTACTAATTGACCCACTATATTTTTATTTTAATTATTTTAAATTAATAATTTTAATTATTAATAATTAAATAATAATTGTAATGATTAATTCTCATATTTCTTTTTAAAATCAGTTATAAAACAAAATACTGTAGGGCATTCTCTGAATCTTTGGATTTACTTCTAAGCAACTATTAGTTGCTTAATAAATATTAAATGCAATTGAGTTACATTAAGATACAATGAAATGATGCACAAGGCCTTAAACAGAATGCAGAGATAAGCATTACAATATGAATTAAATGCATAGGTCTGAAGTTAGTAAGATTATTAAAAAACTATTGTCCTCTAGAAGAAATTCCTTAAAGAATTAAGTCACCAAGGAAAACGCTCTGATATTACAAAAATACGAGTATACATGGGAAAAGTAATTCAACTTGCTCTATCAGAGAAGTTTGGGAATTCCGAGGAAAAGCAAATATTGTTCATTGAATTAAACTACAATAAAGTTATAAATGGGCATATTCTTCTAAGAGGAATTACACTCACACTGCGAACTATAAATCTCTTCTTTCAAATAGGTGAGAGTAGATGATAATCTCTGAGATACAGAATGATCGAGATTCTTTCATGGTTTTGTTAAATAATAAAGTATGAAGTATTTCTTGCATTTTTTTATTTTTTAGATTCTGTCTCTTATTTTTCAAATGTATTTTGCAATAGCTATTCTCTAAAAGAGATTTGAAGCTTTTAAATGTTAGCAGTAGATGAGACAGGACTTGGAAACTTGTGAGTGTAATTAATCAGTATTCCTAGGTACTTAATGTGAATTAGGAGTTTTTATTACATGTTTTGATGAACAAGGATAGAAGTCAGAACCAAAGGGATAAAAATTCCTGTATGTAGACTGAAAGACTATATATATTCAAGGAGAAATTACTGGTTTGAGGCCGCAGGACCCTTGCCCACTATTGATAATCTTTTTGATTAAATAATTGTAAACAATATAGAAAATCATAATAAAGCTAAGTGGTGTGATTCTCTAAAGTAGAGGGCTGTAAACTTTTTCTGTAAATGCTACCAAATATTTAAGCTTTTCAGACCAGATGGTTTGTGTCTCCACTTTGGTCTTTGCAGCGCAAAAGGAACTGGAGACAATGCTGTAAACAAATGGTTACGGCTGTGTGCCAATAAGCTTAATTGACAAAGACAAGCAGGTGGGCAGGATTTGCCCTGTAAACTCTAAACTTCCAACATCTCTTCTAGGTGATAGTCTCAACTGCGGACAGGCACCAGATCCAACTCTTAGATGCCATATGTCTTTGCTGTCCATTTACCTTCCTCAACTTTCCAGTCTCCTGCTTGTTTTCCTGTTTCTTTCTCTCTCCACCTCGCCATAAGTCTGGAATCCCCAGACTACTTGTTCTCAGAAACCCTGACTGGCTGGCTCTATGGAAAGAAAGCAGAATTTAATGACGCACAATTTTAAAACGATCGTTAGGGGTTTATTACTTTTGACGGAGGAAATACTTAGGCTGATTGCTTAACCCAGATATCATTACTAATAATAGTGGAATTCAATATAGGGGATGTACTTGGGTGACCTCAAACATACTAGATAAGAAGAAGCTAATGGCTACCACATGACTCACAAAATGGTCACTTTTCTTTTACATGTAAACAATGACAGTTAAACTATGAAGCAAGTTATATAATAGAGTCAAGTCTGAGTGTCACTTTCTTGCAAATTCAGGCTGACAATGTTACTAGAAAGAGATGTCATTTAAAAAACAAAAAGGAAAATTGCAGGATTTCTTATAGTATCTTTCAAAGCTAAGATAAGAGCAGGAGATTTTATCCTAAAAATTAGAATGTAATTATATATCAAGAGCCACCGTTTCCTTTATAAAAGTTACAAAACTAGTTTGATGCCACAGGACAGACACAAAAGGTGAGGAAACAAATGGTATCTGGTAGCTTTAAGTCAATGGAGTCCAACCTTTTGGCTTCTCTGGGCCACATTGGAAGAAGAATTGTCTTGGGTCACACATAAAACACACTAACACTAATGATAGCTGATGAGCAAAAAAAAATAGTCTGGGCATAATTTTCATAATGCTTTAAGAAAGGTTACGAATTTGTGTTGGGCCGCATTCAAAGCCATCCTGGGCCACATGCAGCCCACGGGCTACAGGTTGAAACAGCTTACTTTAAGTCAGGCATGTCCAACCTGCAGCCCAGGATGGCTTTGAATGTGGCCCAACACAAATTCTTAGAACATTATGAGATTTTTTTGTGACTTCTTTTTAGCTCATCAGCTATCATTAATATTAGTGCATTTTATGTATAGCCCAAGACAATTCTTCCGTTATGGCCCAGGGAAGCCAAAAGGTTGGACACTGCTGCTTTAAGTGGTGCCATACAAATAGGCTGACTAGGCATCCTGTATTAAACAGAACAAAAACCATGGTACTGTCCTGTTTCAAATGGTACGAATGGTTAGCCGACTGACTCTTTGAATGTAGCCCAGTGAGACTAGGCTGACCATACATACCATTTGAGACAGGACAGTACTGTTGTTGTTTTCTGTTTTGTTTAAAATGGGACATCTCGTCAGCCTACATACTGGTGATGACTGTAAGTAGCTCTATCAGTCAGGTGCCTTCCTGGAAACAAATGGCACACTCAAATGAGGTAATTGTAGGTGAGCTTAACAAACAAACTGTTTACGAAGTGTTTAGGGAAATCAATACTAATCATATCATTTTTATTGTTTAAATTCTACCACTTTTGAGGGTAAAAGGAAGCTTTATTAATAAATTTTGTCAGAAGAATGGGTATAAACTAGGTCTACCCCAACTAAGTTGTAACATTCAGAATAAATAGAGTAGGACTCCCAGGCTAGCAAGAATAAGGGCCTGTTACCACCCTTACAACTAAAGGGACAAGGAGAAGAAATGGTTACCAGAGCCTAGAATGCAGCAAGATGAAAAAGGTCAACTAACAGGCTAGGGCTCTCAGGAAAGAGGAACTAACACAAAAGGAGTAGCTGAGTTAAAATCCCAACTGTGCTGTCCTTCTACCTTCTAAACTATTGCCAGTGTCTCCTATTAGCTGAACCTAACCAGGAACTGGAGGCCAAGGGAGGCTTTGATGCATTCCTCATCGGTCAGCTTCCCTGGGGTACAAAGCAGGATAGTGAAGGGTGCAGAGTGTATCTGGAAGGGAAAGGAGAAGATATCTAGCGTAGTAAATATCCTTGCAAAGGTTTCCAAAATTGGAACTCTCCATCAACCCTGACCTCTTCTACAACCCTTTTGAAGCATTCTAAAAAAGCTCAACCTCTACCTTCTTCCTGAACAATCTTCTCCCTGTTTGTGTCCTATTGGAGTATAGAGAAACAATAAAGTAAGCAAGATCTTTTACCCGCAATTGACTGTCAGGAAGACTACTCCTTTACAAGGGAGTAAGTACAACCACTAGGTTCTCCAGCATATATTTAGCCTACTTTATTTGCTAATTCAAAAATATTTGGCAATATTTCTCAGCCATAGACTGATTATGCAGGTATCACCAATCCGGGAATAAAATAAAATAAAAGGGATATTTTTTGCATTTGTTATAGGAGACTCCCTCACTTTACTTGCTGGTCTATGAATGTCCCCAAAGAGTCTTAGATGAAATATGAAGTTCGATGAAACCAATCAATAGTTCAGACCAACAGCAAGGCTGCTTGAATGCAAATACATAATGCTAAGTAATTGGGCAAAATGGACATGTGCTACAGTCATCACAAACAACACACTAACTAGTTCACATTATATAACTACTATACCTGACTATAAACAACGAAGGTAGAATATCAAGAAAGAAAGAATGTTCTTTCTTAATATTTCTCTGCAAAGTGTGTCCTTTCCTTTCTGGATGAGTATATGAAATCCAAGAGGTGGAGTGATTATATAACCAGCATCCTAGAGAATCTAGAGTATTGGTTCCCAAGCAAGGGTATACATACCCTGGGGTTTCATGCAGAGCTGTTCAGGAGTACATGAAATATAATCAGTAATGGAGAAAAAACAAGTGAAGTGAAAAAAAAAAAAAAAAAAAAAGCAAAATGTTAGTTATGCAACAAAAAATGTTAAGTTTGAATCACCGTTAAAGGAGACACTTCAAAATTAGATCACATTAGCTAGTGAATGGTGATTGGTGAGGGCGTGGCTATGAACCCTTCCCCCACACTGCTCTTCTACCAATCATTACACAGTTTCAGAACAATCCATTTGCGACGTTTCTAGAACTTCCCCAAACATAAATACATCCATAGCCAGACTTTTAAAATCAGTTTAGTTACTGACTGAGTAAAAGTAAGTGTGTTGCCTTTAATCGTGATTCCTTTCAAGTAGTTTTTTATTTAATGCTTAAATACTCGATCATCATTATCTATTTAACTGTGTTGTGAATATTGTAAAATTAAATCTGTGGTTTGTACTTTTAGCGTAGTAATTTTTCTTTCCTAAGTTATTACCTCATTTCTTTTTTTTTTTTT
>PVJL010017356.1:0-18474 GCA_004026885.1 Lyroderma lyra
TGCAAACAGTGATCTAAAGCTATTTACCCATAACAGGGAGTAGAGAAGTAAGCAGAAGCCAGGGTGACGAGGCACTGAGGCAGTGGTGGTGTTTTTATCTTTTGTTTTTTGTTTGTTTCGGTGAAAGCGTTTAAGTTCTACCCTCTCAGCTAATTTCGATTATACAATACAATGTTTTCAACTCGAGTCACCATGTTATACATTAGATCCTCAGACCTTATTCATCTTATAGCTGAAAATCTGTACCCTTTGACCAACCTTCCCCCATTTCATCTCCCCCTCAGCCTTTGGCAACCACTTTTTTACTCGCAGTTTCCATGAGTTTGATGTTGTTGTTTTTGTTGTTGTTATTATTGTTGTTTTTAAAAGATTTTCCAATCAGCTTTTTATTATTTATTTATTGATCTATTTTTGTTATGGGGGTAGTTCCCTGGCTGGGAATCGAACCCAGGCCGCAGCGTTGACAGCGCCGAAGCCTTAGCCACTACACCACCAGGGAACTCCTTGTTTTGTTTTTTTAATTTCACATACAAGTGATACCATGGAACATTTGTCTTTCCATCTCTGGCTTATTTCACTTAGCATAATGCCCTCAAAAGCTATCCATGTTGTTGCAAGTGGCAGAATTTCTTTCTTTCTCAAGGCTGAATAATATTCATACACACACACACACACACACACACACACACACACATACACACACACATATATATTTGAGACTTAATTTTTAAATTACATTTGACATACAATATTATATTGATTTGAGGTGTACAGCATAGTGATGAGACATCTATATAATTTACAAAATCCTTATTCCGATACATCTGGTTCCCCTCTGACACCATATGTAGTTATTACAATCTTGTTGACTATATGCCCTATCCTGCATGTAACTTTCCTGAGACTATTCTGTGACTATGAATTTGCACTTCTTGATTTCTTCCCCTTTTTTACCCACCCCTCCAGCTCTCCTCCCATCACCCCAACTAATCTAGTACCCATCTGACACCACACAAAGTTACTGTAACCTTATTGACTATATTCCCATGTTATATTCTATATCCCCATGATTATTGCCTTGTAACAACCAAACTAAACTTCTCCATGCCTTTCCCTTATTTTACCTACTCTCCCATCCCTCCTCCCATCTTAGAGAAGTCCCTCTAACATTCTTTGTAGTACTGGTTTGGTGGTGAGGAACTCCTTTAGCTTTCTCTTGTCTGAGAAGCTCTTTATCTGTCCTTTAACTTTGAATGCTAGTCTTGCTGGATACATTAATCTTGGTTGTAGATCCTTGTTTTTCATCATTTTGAATATTTTTTTCTGCCATTTCCTTCTGGCTTGTAAAGTTTCTGATGAGAAATCAGCTGAGAGTTGAATGGGTGTCCCCTTATAAGTTACTACTTGCATTTCTCTTTTTCTTTAATTTTTGCCATTTAAATTATGCTGTGTCTCAGTATGTTCCTATTTAGGATCAGCTTGTTTGGGATTCTGTGCTTCCTGGGCTTGTATGTCTATTTCCTTCTCCAGGTTAGGAAAATTTTCACTCATTATTTCTTCAAATAAGTTCTTTTTTTAAATTCATTTTTATTGTTAGACTTACTGGGGTGACATCTGTTAGCAAGGATTACATAGGTTTCAGGCATACAATTCTACAGTGCATTGTCAACTTGATGTATAATAAGTTCACCACCTAATGTGACTTCTCTTTCCATCACCTTATATTTAGCTTCCCCCCTCCTCTCCCACCCCCTCCCCTTTCTCCCCTCCCTAACCCACTCATCCCCAAAAGAAGCTGTGGTACATATACACAATGGAATATTACTCAGCTGTAAGAAAAGATGAAATAATGCCATTTGCAACAAAATGGATGGACCTGGAGATCATCATGCTTAGTGAAATAAGCCAGACAGAAAAAACAAGGAACTGTATGACTTCACTCATATGTGGAATATAAAGCTGAAAGCAAAGAAAAAAAGAAATGAACAAACAAATAACCCATGGACACAATCAATAGTTTAATGTTCTTGATCCCTTGCTTTTCCTCTACACCTTCTGGTAGGCTTATGATGTGAATGTTTCTATGTTTGATGTCTCAGAGGAATCTCAAACTATTATTTCTTTGGATTCTTTTTTCTATTTGTTCATCTGATTGGGTGTTCTCTGCTGGCTTTTCTTGCAAATCACATCTGTGCACTTCTACTTCCTCTAGTTTGGTGACTTTTATCCAATTCTTTATTCTAATTAATGTAATCATTGGTCCTTTATGATGGTTTGTATGTCTTCCTTTGTGCTTGCTATCTTTCTGCTGAAATTATTATTAAGTCCCTTAAGCGTTTTTATAATCATTGCTTTGAGTCCTGTTTCTGATGGGCCATTTGTCTCCATCTAGTTTACTTTGATTTCCTTTTGTTCGGATTTATTTTGAGCTCCTTTTCTCTGGTTTCTCATTCTGGGAGCCTCTCTGTAGAGGTTCTGCTCCTTAACCTGACCCTAGCAGCTGAAGTTTCTTTGGTGTTCTATGCTGATACTAGGCGGGCAGAGGTCTGTGGGGGAGAGGCATTCAGATCTCTGTTCTCTTCTGGGGCTGCAGGATTGTGCAGGAAGCTTGGGACCAATCACACATTTCTGTTCTTGGTTTGCCCTGAGGACTATTCCCCGAGCCTTGGGGTCCATCCTGCATACTGGTCTCTCAGACTGGGCTGGCCACAGGTTGACAAGTGTGTCTGCAGCCTCCTCCCTCTTCCTCCCTCCTGGGCTGGAGCAAGGTCAGCCCAAGACTGTAAGGGCAAGCGACCAGGGGCTGCACCTCATTTTCTGACTGGGGCTGCCAGGTTGCATGGGCAATATGTGGGCTTTCCCCTTTCTGTTTTCAGTTTGCCCCAAGGACTTTTCCCTGAGCCTTGGGGTCAACTGTCCTGTATTCTGGTCTTTCAGACCTTGCTGGTTGTGGACCGAGAAATGTGCACACAGTTCCCTCTCTCCTTCTCCTTCTTGGCTGGAGCGAGGTCATGCTGCAGTTTCTCACCACCCTGTCATTCCCCCTCCTCTTAACCTGGAGTGAAGTCAGGGGCTGAGTCTTGCGGACCCGATCTACAGTTCCTGGGGTCCAAATTGAGGTCTGGTTGTGGTATCTCATACCCCTGCCTCTGGGCCTCCTTTCCTCTGTCTCGTGAGTCCACGGGATGTCCAGTGTAGGGTCGGGAATGCTCTCCTGCCACCTTCTTCCTCCTCCCTCCCTGGCAGTAGATTTCCAAGCAGAGACCTGTGCATTACCCACATCTCTGCACTTCCCCTTTTATTTCTCCTTCATTTAGCCCTCTGACCACCTGCAGGTACTTTAATGCAACAAGCGGGTATCTTAGCTGTGACTGTGCATTGTGTAGAGAGAGTCCTTGTTTGAGTTATAGATGTTTTATTAGTTGTAATCTCCAGGGAAGTTTTTCAGAGGTCCCTCTCACACTGCCATTTTATTGCTCCTGTCCTTACCCAGGGAACTTTTGTTAGTGGGCAGTGAGCCACAACTTGCACATTACATAATAATAAAGAAATCAAACCAACAAGAGGACATAACCCTAGTAAACATCTATGCCCCAACATAGGAGCACCTAAATATATAAAACAAATATTGAGTGACATAAAGGCAGGGATCAATAATAACACATTTACAGTAGGGGACTTTAATACCCCACTGACACCAATAGACAGATCTTCTAGACAGAAAATCCGCATTGAAACAGTGGCCTTAAATGACACACTAAACCAGATGGATTTAATTGGTATTTTTAGAGCATTTCGCCCCAAAGCAGCAGAATATACATTCTTTTCAAGTGCACATGAAACATTTTCCAGGCTAGACCACATGTTAGGTCACAAAATAAGTCTCAATAAATTTAAGAAAATTGAAATCATATCAAGTGTCTTCTCAGACCACATAACATGAAACTGGAAATTAAGGAAAAAATTGAAAAACACACAAACATGTGAAGGCTAAATAACATGCTACTAAATAATGAATGGGTCAAAAATGAGATTAAGGAAGAAATCAAAGGATACCTTGAGAGAAATGAAAATGAAAACACAACAACCCAAAATCTATGGGACACAGCAAAATCAGTCTTAAGCGGAAAATTCACTGTAATGCAGGCTTACCCAAAGAAAAGAGGAAAATCTCAAATAAACTGTCCAACTTTACACCTCAGGGAACTGGAAAAAAAGCAAACAAAGACCAAAGTGAGTACAAGTAAGGGAAAAACAAAGATCAAAGTGGAAATAAATGAAATACAGGCTAAAAGAACAATACAGAAGATCAATGAGACCAAGAGCTGTTCGTTTATTTTTGAAAAAATAAACAAAATTGACAAACTTCAAACCAGACTCATAAAGAAAAAAGAGAGAAAACCCTAATAATAAAATCAGAAATGAAAGAGGAGAAGTAACAATGGACACCATAGAAATACAAAACGTTTTTATAAAATAGTATGAGCAATTATATAGCAACAAATTGGACAACCTGGAAAAAATGAATAAATTCCTAGCAGCATACAATCTTCCAAGGCTGAATCAAGAAGAAATAAAAAACCAAAAATGAACAGACTAATTACTACTAACAAAATCGAATCAGTAATTTAAAAACTGCCAACAAACAAAAGTCTGGATCAGATGGCTTCACAGGTGAATTTTACCAAATATTCAAAGAAGAATTAACACCTAATCTCAAACTATTCTAAAAAATTCAAATGGAGGGAAGGTTCCCAAGCTAACTCTATGAGGCTACCATTACTGTGATTTTTAATTTTTTTTTATTTTTTAATTTTTTTTTTATGTGGGTAGCTCCCTGGCTGGGAATCGAACCCAGGCTGCAGTGCTGACAGCACCGAAGCCCTAAGCCACTACACCAGAGAACTCCCTACTGTGATTCTAAAACCAGATAAAGATGCTACAAGAAAACAAACTAACAAACAAAAACTGTAGCCCGCTATCCCTATTGAACATAAATGCAAAAACACCCAACAAAATATTAGCAAACTGAATTTAGCAATACATTTAAAAAATCATACACTGCAATTAAGTGGAATTTATTTCTGGTATGCAAGGTTAGTTTAATGTCCACAAATCAATTAATGTGATACACCACATAAACAAAATAAAAAATAAAAATCATATGATCATAGTAACCGGTGCAGAAAATAATTTGACAAAATCCGGTATCCATTTATGATACACAGTCTCAGTTAAGTGGGAATGGAGGGACTATATCTGAACATACTAAAGGCTATATATGACAAACCCACAGCTAATAACTCAATGGGGAAAAGCTAAAAGCATTCCCCTTAATATCAGGAACAAGACAAGGATGCCCACTTTCACTACTTCGCTGATGCATTGTCATGATGCAAGAGCCATGAATTGTTGGCAAATGTTCAGGTTGTTTTCATCTAACTTTTTCACACAGCCTTTTCAGAACTTCCAAATAGTAAACTTGGTTAACTGTCCAGTTGGTACAAATTCATAATTAACAATCCCTCTGATATCAAAAAAGGTTAGCAACATCGTTTTGATTCTTGATTTGGACTGACAGAAATTTTTTGGTCATGGAGAATTGGCTGACTTCCATTGTGCATTTTGACACTTTGTTTCAGGGTCGTATTGGTACACCTGTGTTTCATCACCAGTGATAACATGGCCCAAAACATTGTCTAGCTTCTCCAAAAGGTCTTGGCAAACTTCAACTCTCCTTTGCTTTTGTTCTTCAGTGAGCTTCCTCAGGACCATTTTTGCACACACCTTTCTCATGCCAACATTTTCAGCTAAGATTTTCCCAACTGTTTCTCCATTGATGTTTACTTGGTCTGCTATGCTTCTCACAGGCAGCCAATGATTTTGATGCACAATTCAATGGATTTTTGCTTTCATCACTTCTACTCATTACTGGCTGCCCTGACCTGTCTTCATCAGTGAAGCTTTCTCTCCCCTCAGAAAAACTTTTAATCCATTTGTACACTTCCATGTTCTTCATGGAGCATTAGAGAACTGAACAGGAATACAGGATTGGCAGATAGCATAGAGTACTCAGTAAAGGTTGAGGACCATGACTTTTTACTGGCTCCCATCTGAGCATGAGAGTGGGATTGACAGGTAGAAAGTTGTATTT
Source organism: Lyroderma lyra (assembly GCA_004026885.1). NCBI lineage: Eukaryota > Metazoa > Chordata > Mammalia > Chiroptera > Megadermatidae > Lyroderma > Lyroderma lyra. The sequence continues at coordinate 6,155 of PVJL010017356.1, forward strand.
CTCCAAGGTTGGGCCATGATGAAAGAATGAGAAAGCATATGATTGAGGACATTATTGGCTAGAGAGTGGAAGATTGGGCAGATTTCCACTTTTTAGGGGAGAGGCAAGTTTCAATTAAGTAAAGGAGGTGTAAAATCAGTCAGTAAAGGAGCTAAAGACTGGAGTGAACATTAGTATTTTGGCTGCTCAGTATTCAATCTCTTTCTATTTGGTAAGAATACCAAGATAGGTTTGGAGGCAAGGCCTACTATAACCAGGAAGGCAGGCACATATTTCTTCTCCTCATTCCCTGGTGTTCATGGACAATGTGAGCTCAGCATGGCAAATCACATGATCCTGTCTGGAACTTTGAATGTTGAGGGAATGATAAAACATGTGCAGGGCCAATTAGTGATTTTTCAAGGCAGCTACTACAGAGTGAAAAATCTGATTGAACAGCAATAGTATCAAGAAACAGAAGAGTACAGCCGTAGTTGGCAATGGGGGCAACAGAATCATTCCATCAAACCATTCCTGCAGCAAAATCTTTCTCTGTCATGTCATTGTCACCCTTGGTTGCTGACTCCACCAGTTTTCCAGGCTTTGCCCGAATTCTGTGGATTACTTGACACTATTCTGTTAGTCATGGTAGTGTGGCTTATGTTTTGATAATAAATAATCTCCAAATCTCAGTGACTTAATACATACAAGTTCATTTCTTGCTCATTGAAAATCTACTGCAAGTCCACTGGCTCTTCAAGACAGTTCAAGGTAACTCAGGATATAGGCTGACATCTTGTGGCTGTCTCATCTAGCACCTTCAGCCTCCTTGGTTGTCACAGCAGAGGAAGAGAGAATAGAAGGACTGAGCACCAGTTCTTAAATGCACAGCTCATTGACCAGAACTAGTCACATGGCCCTATCTAACTCTAAGAGGACTGGGAAATGTGGATATTAAGCAAACAGTAAATGACCCTGTCACACCTTCCAATTATTTAATTTTCTGCTATAGTTAACCAAAGTCATCACTAATGTTTTCATTCAGGAACTTTGACTGGTAAAGAATATGGGGATTATAATACTTAAAAATATATATCTTAATTTTTTTTCATTACAAAGTGACACATACATTTTATAAAAACGTAAATATTACATCATTATTGTTTGCAGAATGTGAAAAATCCCTCATAATCTCAAATTATGCAATAACTAATATCAATAGTTTGATACACATTCTTCTATATATTTTCTCTGCTAAAAGCAACATATATTTTTTGAAAATAGGATCAAACTATACATACTGTTTTGCAAGTGTCTATTTCATTTAATACTATATGTTTGAAATCTTTCAAAGGTATGTGGATCTGTATTTTTCTTGTTTGTTTCCCCTTGTTTTTATTTTTAATTGCACAGGAAATATAGAAGTGGGTTCATCATAAAATTTTTTTAAAGCTTTAGGGTGCAGCTAAAGTTCTTTTTCACCATCACTCAATTCCAATTTCCTCTCTGTCTTTGCAAGTGTTTGAATGACTGCACAATAGTTCATTCTATGAATGCAACATAATTTATTTGCACAATTTACAATTGTTGGACAATCAACTTTTCATTTTTATTGTGGGTGCAAGTTCATCTCATGATAATTGTGTCATGCGCTAAACAGATGTTAAAATGTTTATACAGTTAAGTTTATCTCTTGTATTTTTATGTCTTTTTATTGAGATGCAATTGACATATAACATTATGTTAGTTTCAGGTGTACAAAATCATGATTTGATATATCCGAGTATATACATATGTGTGTGTGTGTGTGTGTGTGTGTGTGTGTATACATAGAGAGAGAGAGAGAAATGATCACCACAATAAGTCTAGTTTAACATCCATTGCCTCACAGTTACAAATGTTTCTCCTGTGATGAAAACTTTTAAGATTTACTCTATTAGCAACTTCCAAATAGATAATACATTATTAACTGTATTTATTTATCTATCTTTATATCATTCATTGAAAAAAATGAGAACCAATACAGTATGTATAGTATGTTACCATTCTTGTGATAAAGGAGGAAATATATTTGCTTATATTTATATAAAGAAACACTGGAAGAATAAACAAGTTAATAAAAATTATTACTTATAAGGCTCAAGAAGGAACAAGTTGATGGTGACAGGATATAAGCAAACAATACTTCTCAGTGTACATTTTAAATATATTTATATAAAATTATTTTCTATAAATAAATATGTATAAAAATTTTATATATTTATATTAAGATATAATGTACTTGTTCTATTGTTGATGTAGCACATTATCAGAAATTTAGGGGCTCAAAATAACACAAATTCATTATCTTACATTTATAGAAGTCAGAAGTCTGAAATGGGTCTTATGGAGCTAAAATCAAAGGCTGTGGTCCTTCTGGAAGCTCTTCAGGAGAGTCCATTCCTTTCCTTTCCAGCTTGTACAGGCTCCCTGTATTCCTTGGCTTGTGGCCCCTTCTTCCCTCTTCAAAGCCAGCAGTATGGCATCTTCAAGCCTTCTCCTCACTGACCTCTGCTTCCATCATTTACCTCTCTGACCTGATTCTGTCATCACATTGCCTTCTCTGTCTTCTCTGATACTCTTCCCTTCTACTCATAAGGACCCTTGTCATTAACTTGAGCACACACAGATAATTGAGGATATTTTCTCATCTCAACATTTTTTATTGAGAAACCTTCATACTGTTTCCCATAATGGATGTACCAATTTACATTCCTATCAACAGTACACAAGATTTCCCTTTTTTTCTACACCCTCATCAACACTGGTTATACCCTATATTTTTTATAAAGCCATTTGAACAAATGTGAGGTGGTACCTTATTGTGGTTTAGATTTGTATTTCCCTAATGATTAGTGTGTTGAGCACCATTTAATATACTTGTTCACCATTTGTGTGTATTCTTTGGGAAAATATCTACTTAAATTATTTGCCCATTTTAAAAATTGGGCTATTATTATAATTTTGGCTATTGAGTTATATGAATCCCTTTTATATTTTGGATATTAACCTCTTATCAGATAGATGGTTTGCAAATATTTTTTCCCATTCTGTAGGCTCCCTTTTCATTTTGTTGATTGTTTCTTTTGCTGTGTAGAAGCCTTTTAGTTTGAGGCAGTCCCACTTGTTTATTTTTACTTTCATCACCAGTGCTTTTGGTGTCATAGCCTCAAAACTATTGCCAACATCAATGTCAAGGAGCTTTTCTCTATGTTTTCTTCTAGGAGTTTTATGATTTCACGTCTTACATTTAAGCCTTTAATCTATTTTAAGTTAACTTTTGTGAGTGGTATAAGATAGAGATTTAATACCATTCTTTTGCATATGAATAGCCAATTTTTCAACACCATTTATTGAAGATTCTATCCTTTTCCTATTGTGTATTCTTGGCATTCTTTTCAAAGATTAATTGACCATGTATCTGTGGTTTATTTCTAGGCTTCCCATTTTGTTCCATTTGTTTATGTGTCTGTCTTTATGCCACTACAACACTGTTTTGATTACTATAGCTATGTAACATAATTTGAAAGATACCTGAAACCTATGTAATCCTTGTTAACAGATGTCACCCCAATAAGCCTAACAATAAAAATGAATTAAAAAAAAAAAGAAAGTGTGATGCCTTCAAATTTGTTGTTCTTTCTCAAGATTGTTTTGGCTATCAGGGTCTTTATGGTCCCATACAAATTTTATGATATTTTTCTATATCTGTAAAAATTACAATTGGTATTTGACAAGGATTACCTTGAATCTGCAGACTGCTTTGTTACTGTATGGAAATGCCATATTACTGTATGCTAATTTCATATCCTGCAACATAGCCGAGAGACTCATTCACTGCATTGAAATACTTGAAAGTGGGTAAAGAGGGGTGAACTGAGGAGGAAAAGAGGGGAAGTGTAGAGATGGGGTTTGCAAAACCCAGCCCAGAGTTTACTTTGGTTCTGAGAGAGAGAGGTAGGGAGAAAGTGATGGGTGAGCAACTCAGAGAAGAAGGCAGGTGAACAACCCAGAGGTCCCTTGGTCCTGGGAGAGAAAAGAAAGGGCAAAGACAAAAGCCATGGGACACACTGAAACTCACTCCAGTCCTGGGAGAAAAAAAGGAGTGAAAAGATGACAGGTGTGCCTTCTCTGGCCATGAGCATTCCTGCCTGAGAGGTTAGCACATGAACCCAACACTCAGGGCAGAGACCTCAGGGCAAAGAACGAATACAGAAAAGTCTAAGCCTGCACTGTTCTCATTAGTGCCATTAGTGCCAAGTAGGAAACAAAGACACAGAGCTTGGCTGCCTCACCCCTTCCCCAGAGTTCGTCTCCCCACCCTCCTCCCAGTGTTTTCTCCAGCCCCAGAAAAAAAAAATAGAGCAGTGAACTTTGGGCTAAAGAACAGAATGTATACAGCCCTGAGAATTGGGATGACAATGCTTAAGGGGCAGATATACAGTATGGCTAATTCCAATGGACTGGCAGTTGCCACCATCCAGTGATAAAAATACAACAGCTGCCTCTCCCAGCAAAACCCCATTCCCCACTCCTCCTGGCTGAAATCAGAGAAGGTGCCTAGGGCAGTTGAGACACACAGGCTCTGCAGCTTTTGGCTGCATGGGGAGCATTGGGGTTCCAGAGGCTCAGAGTTCCATAGCCCAGTGCATCCCACCACCATTAAAGAACTTACTCCTGTAAATGCCCAGAAAGAGAAAGAATCCAATAATTAATATGAATAATCAAGCTGACAAGCCTGCTCAGAAAAAACATGAAAAATGTCCAGAAAATAAATTTGAATACATAGAGATATGTGACTTAAATGACAGAGAATTTAAGATTGTTTTTTGAAAACTCTGAATGAGATGGAAGAAAACACAGATGGGAAGTTAAATGTACTCAGAAATAAAATCAACAAATAAATATTTTACCAAAGAGATTGCAATTTTAAAAAAGAACCAAATAAAATTTTGGAAGTGAAGAACTCAATATAAGAGATAAAGCCTGAAAGCCTAGCTTAAGAAACAGAACTAACTGACCAGATAGAGGAAAGCATTAGTGCTATCAAAGATAGAAATATGGAAATGACATAGATGGAAGAAGAGAGTGACATGAGACTTAAGTGAATAAACTCTAAAGGAACTATCTGACTCCATCAGAAAGAGCAACGTAAGAATAATGGGTGTATCAGAAGGAGAAGACAGAGAGAAGGGCACAAAGAGTCTATTCAAACAAATAGTCTATGACAACTTCCCAAACCTATGGAAAGAACTGAATCCTTGAATCCAAGAATCAAACAGAACACCTAACTACCTGAATCCTAATAGACCTTTTCCAAGGCACATTATATTGAAGCTGTCAAAAATAAAAAACAAAGAAAGAATCCTAAAGGCAGCCAGGAAAAAGAAGACTGTAACCTATGAAGGAAAGCCCATTAGACTAACATCAGACTTCTCAGCAAAAACTCTATGAGTCAGAAGGGAGTGAAGTAAAATATTCAAACTATTGAAAAGAGAAATTAACAGCCAGGAATAATTTATCTAGCAAAGTTATCCTTTAGCTATAAAAGAGAAATAAAGAATTTTTCAGAAATACAGAAGCTGAAGGAATTCTCCAGCACAAAGCCTGCATTACAAGAAATAACTGAAGGAGGCTATTTGACTGGAAACAAAAAGTTGAAATAAACAAGAATAACTTGGGACAACAAAAACATAAAAGGGTAGAAGTAAAGGTCTATATTTCCAAAGGGGAATGGAGATAAGAAGTATGCTTAAGAAAAAGGGATACTGTATATATGAAACTTTCTTTTACATAAACATAATGGTAAACACTCAAAAAAATTTTAGAGCTGAGATACATAACATGAAAAAGAGGAAAGAGAGGGAAAAAATAATAGAATACCACCAAACTAAAATAAATGACAGAAACAAAAAAAGCAAAGAAACACTGGAGATACCAAACTAGCAGAAAAAAGAAGATAAAAATGGTTATAGGAAATCCTCATATATCAATTATTACTCTAAATGTAAATGGACTGAACTCACCAATAAAAAGACACAAAGTAGCAGATTGGATCAAAAGACAAAACCCAACCATATGCTACCTCCAAGAGGCACACCTCAGCTACAAGGACAAATATAGACTCAAAGTGAAAGAGTGGAAAATGATATTCCAAGCAAATGGCATCCAGAGCAAAGTGGGTGTAGTTATACTTATATCTGATGAAATAGACTTCGGGATAAAAAATGTAATAGAAGACAAAGATGGACATATCATAATGATAAAGGTGATAATACAATAAGAAAACATGACATTTATTAATATATAATAAATATATCAGGAAGCACCAAAATTTACAAAGAAACTACTAACAAAACTAAAGGGAGAAATGGACAAAAACACAATTATAGTAGGGGACATAAACACTCCATTGCCAACCATGGCACATCATCCAAACAGAAAATCAATAAGGAAATATCAGCTTTAAATGACAGCAATTAAATATAATTGACATTTATAGGACATGTCATCCTACAACACAAGACTACACATTCTTTTCTATTGCACATGGAATATTCTCAGGGATAAACCATATGCCAGGACACAAAACTAGTCTCAGCAAATTTAAGAGGATTGAAATCATACTAAGTGTATTCTTTGACCATAAAGTTTGAAATTGGAGATCAACTGTAAAAAGAAAGTAAGTAAAACCATATACACATGGACATTAAACAACATGTTATTTAAAAATGACTAAGCCAAAGAAGAAATAAAAGAAGACATAAAAAATACATAGAAAAAAATGAGAATGAAAACACATTGTATCACAATTATTGGGATGCAGCAAAAGCAGTAATAAGAGAGAAATTTATATCACTACAAGCCTATCTCAAGAAACAAAAAAATAATTCAAATAGACAACATGATACTACTTCTTAAAGAACTGGAAAAAGAAGAAAAAAATGAAACCCAAAGTCAACAGAAAGAAGGAAATAATAAATATTAGAGCAGAACTAAATGAAATAGAGAACAAAATAACAATAGAAAAAATTAATGCAACAGAGAGCTGGTTCTTTGAAAAAAAAGTGAATAAAATTGACAAACCCCTAGCTAGGTTTACCAAGATAAAAAGCGAAAAGACACAAATAACCAAAATAAGAAATGAAAGAGGAGAAATTATGATAGATACCACAGAAATACAAAGAATCACGAGAATACTATGAAGGATTATATGTCACCAAATTCAACAACCTAGAAGAAATGGGCAAGTTTCTAAAAACATGTGGACTACCTAAACTAAACAAACAAGCACTGAATAATTTAAATAGACAGTAAGGAAATTGAAATAATCATCTAAAACCTCCCCCAAAGCAAAAGATTAGGACCAGATGGCTTCACAAGCAAATTTTACCAAAGATTCAAAGAGGAATTAACACTTATCCCTCCTCAAACTCGTCCAAAAAACTGAATAAAAGGTAATACTTCCTAATTCATTTTACAAGGCCAACATTACCCTGATACCAAAGCCTGGTAAGGATAACACAAAAAGAGAAAACTATAGACCAATATCTCTGATGAACACAGATTCAAAAATCCTAAACAAAATACTAGCAAATAGAATACAGCAATACATTAAAAAGATCATGCATTATGATCAAGTGGGATTCATTCTAGGGGCACGAATGGTTCAACATATGCAAATCGATTAATGTGATACACCACACAAACAAACTAAAAGATAAAAACCATATGACTATATCAAAAGCATTCAACAAGATACAACATCCATTATGATAAAAACATTTAATAAAATGGGTATGAAAGAAAATATGTCATCATAATAAAGGACATATATGACAAAATCTCAGCTAAAATCATACTGAATGGTAAAAAACTGAAACCTTTTATCCTAAATTCAGGAATAAGACAGGGCTGTCCTCTGTCACCACTGTTATTCAACATACTGAAAGTTCTAGCCAGAATAATCAGGCAAGAAAAAAAAAAAAGGCATCCAAATTGGGAGTGAAGAAGTTAAACTGTCACTTTTTGGAGGTAATATGATCCTTAATATAGAAGACCCTAAAGACTCCACCAAAAACTATTAGAAACAATAAACAAATATAGTAAAGTTGCAGGACACAAAATCAATTATACAAACATACATTGCATTCCTATATACTAACAATGAAACTTCAGAAAAAAGAAATGAAAAATACAATACCCTTCATAATCACAACAAGAAAAATAAAATACCTAGGAGTAAACTTAACAAAGGATGAGAAAGACTTACCTACTGAAAACTATATGTCACTATTAAAAGAAATTGAAGAAGACACAAAGAAATGGAAAGGTATTCTGTGTTCATGGATTTGAAGAATCAACATGATTAAAATGGTCATATTACTCAAAGCAATATACAGACTTAATGCAATTCCCATCAAAGTCCCAAAGATATTCTTAAAAGAAATAGATTTTTAAAACCATCAGATTTTTATGGAATCACAAGATCCCAAATTGCAAAAACATTCCTGCTAAAAAAGAACAAGGCTGGAAGCACCACACTCCCCAACTTCAATTTGTACAATAAAGCATCCCTAATCAAAACAGCATGGTATTGGCAAAAAAACAGACCAATGGAATAGGATTGAAAACCCAGAAAGAAACCCACAAGTATATGGACAGATAAGTTTTGACAAAGGAGTGAAAAACATACAATGGAGAAAAGAAAACTTCTTCAGTACATGGTGCTGGGAAAATTGGAAAGCCACATGCAAAAGAATGAATCTGGACTGTGAGCTGTCACCATATAGCAAAATTAACTCAAAATGGATCAAAGACCTACACAAGTTGAAAAAGATTGAAATCATACCAAGCGTATTCTCTGACCATAAAGCATTGAAGTTGGAGATCAACTGCAAAAAGAATGAAAACACATCGTATCAAAATTATTGGGATGGAGGGAAAGCAGTATTAAGAGGAAAATTTATATCATTACAGGCCTATCTCAAGAAATAAGAACACCAAATAAAAAAACCTAGCATGACATATTAAAGAACTAGAAAAAGAAGAACAAATGAAACCCAAAGTCAGCAGAAGGGAGGAAATAATAAAATTTAGAGCAGAACTAAATGAAACAGAGAGCAAAAAAACAATAGAAAAAAATTAATGCAACAAAGAGCTGGTTCTTCAAAAATGTTGATAGAATTGACAACCCCCTGGTTAGACTCACTAAGATAAAAAGAAAAAAATACAAATATAAATAATCAAAATAAGAAATGAATGAGGAAATTATGAGGAATACCACAGAAATACAAGGGATCATATGAGAATACTACCAAGGACTATACTAGGGCTGTCTGGAAAAAAATCCAGGTATAAATGCCTCTATTTTTCATACTTCATGGCTGGATACTTTCCAGACAGCCTTCATATATCACCAAATTAAATAATCTATAAGAAATGGACAAGTTTCTAGAAACAGATAGCCTACCTAGAGTGAATCAAGAAGAACTGGATAATCTAAATAGTCCAATCAACAGTAAGGAAATCAAAACAATCGTTCAAACTTCCCCAACAGCAAAAGTCCAGAAAAAATGTAGCCATAAATGCCTCTATTTTTCATATTACATGGCTGGATACTTTCTGGACAGCTTCATATATAAGTGTAATTTGCTAAAGTTTACATTTTTATATAGTTTAACTGGTCTATCTTTACATTGTTACTTGTAGGAAAGTGATGGGCAGAAAAGTATATATAGTATATTAATTTCCATGTAGGAAAGAAAGAAATATTCATATTTGCTCATATGGCATAAAGAAACTTTGGATGAACAAACAAGAAGTTAATGAAACCAGTTACCTATAGGTAACAGGAGGAACAGGAGGATGGGGCCAGGGTGAAAGCAATACATCTCAGTGTACACCTATTTATATAGTTTTGATTTTTTTAATGATATGCATTAGATTTCCTATTGCTGCTATAAAAAATTACCACAAACTTAGTGGCTTAGAACAACATATTTCCATTATCTTATACTTCTGGAAGTCAGAAGTCTGAAATGAATCTTAAGGAGATAAAATCAAAGACTGTGTTTCTTCTGGAGACTTAGGGAAGAATTCATTTCCTTACCTTTTCCAGCTTTTAGAGGCCACCTGCATTCCTTGGGTCATGACCCCTTCTACATCTACAAGGCCATCAGCATAGCATCTTCAAATCTCTCTCTTTCTCTCTCACCTCTGTGCCTGTTGTCACATCTCCTTCTGTGACTCTGACTCTCCTTCCTTCCTTGTGATCACATTGATCCCACCCAAATAACCAGGATAATTTCTCCATGTCAAGGTCTTTTTTAGTTTGTTTCTTTTTAGTGGTGAGTAATATTTCACCTTGTGGTTCTACCACATTTTGTTTATTCATTCACCTGTTCATGGGCATTTAGGTTGTTTCTAGCTTTTTGGTGATTATGAATAAAGTATGAGTGGTTTCTTTAACATTAATATTTTTCAGACATCTAGAATGTATTTTGGTGTAAGAAATAAGATAGAGAGCTAACTTCATTTTTACCAAATCACAAGCCAATTATCCCAATACCATTTATTGCATAATTGATCTTTTCACCAATGAATTAAAATATCATCTTTCAATATACCAAGTTCTCCGCAGACTGAAAGTTTCTTCCTTTACTTTCTATTATGTTCCATTGCTCTAGCTGTCAGTTTCGCACCAGTACCTCTGTATTTTAATTCCTACAGCCTTACAATGTGTTTCAATAAGTGGTAACATTGGTTGGTACTTACTTCGCTTCTTTTTCAGAATTTTCCTGGTTATTTATGGATGTTTATTCATCTATACAAGGGCTGTCTGGGAAAAAAATAATCCAACCATAAATGCCTGTATTTTTCATATTACATGGCTGGATACTTTCTGGACAGCCCTCATATATTTCTCTATGCTGAAAATAATGTTCTAAAGTGATGCAATCTATAACTTTAATATGAATTAAGAATTACTTTAGCTGCATTAAATTTATAAATTAATTTGAGAAGTATTGACATCTTTATAAATATCAAGTCTTCCCATCTAGGAACCAAGTATGTCTGTTTGTTTATTAAAAAATTTTATATCCTATGGTGGAGCTTGTTAACTATAGAATGAGGTTTCCAGAGGGTACAGTGGAAAGGTTCTGGAGGAAAAGAGGCAGTTCAAGTTTGGCTCAAGGTAGGGAAAGCACACAGTTGTATCAAATAAGAGGTGAAAATAGATTATTAGAGGAGTTTATATAAAAGATATTTACTGTACTAGTTATCTATTGTAGAGTATAAACTAACCACAAACTTAGTGTCCTAAAACATTTATTTGGGGTTCCCTGGTGGTATAGCAGTTAGGCTTCAGTTCTCTCAATGCTGCGGCCTGGGTTCAATTCCCAGCCAGGGAACCACCACAAAAAAAAAAAAAAAAAAAATTATCTCATGGGTCTCTCACAAGGCTGCAGTCAAGGTGTTGGCCAGTGCTGGGGTCTCATGTCAGGGTTTGACAGAGGAAGGACCCACTTCCAAGATCATCTGGTTGTTGGCCGATTTTTAGTTCTCCAGGAGTGTTGGACTCAGACTTCCCTGACACATGGACATCCCTAACATAGCAACATGCTTCAAAAAAGCCAGCAAGGGAAGAAAGTCTAGTAGCAAGATGAAAGTCACAGTTTTATGTAGTTAAATCCCTAAGTGACATCCTACCACCTTTGTCACATTCTATCTGTTAGAAATACGTCCCTAGGTCAGCCCCCATTCAAAGGGAAGGAATTGCACCAAGGTGTAAATATCAAGAGTCAAGAATCATTAGGGGATCATTTAGAGGCTACCGGACATAGTTACTAAGAAATCTAAGTTATGGTAGGTTTGGTAGCAGTAGCTAACTCAAAATTTGCCAAACCAATGTCCTAGAAGCCCCCTGGCACATGGGGATAAGGAGGGATAAGAGTCTTCAGGGTTTTCCTGTAACCTAGATCAATTGCATTTCTAAGAGAACTGTGGTCTCCAGTGGAAGAGGAGACCCCGGTTCCTTAGGCTTGGTAAATAATAACCATTTCCATGTGTGTAGCACTTCAGAGCTTACAAATCTGCTTTCAGAGCCATTAATTTGATTCTCATAATAACCGTGTGAGGTAGCCGAACAATAAAACTAAGGTTCAAAGAGACCACGTGGCTACTTCTGATCTCACAATCAATGTTGTGGCAGAGCTGAGACTAAAGCCTCAGTCTTCAAATTCCTAGCCTATTACACCACAGTTCCTTCTTCAAAACACAGAAATATTCTGGTTTTCCTC
>PVJL010017357.1:0-18470 GCA_004026885.1 Lyroderma lyra
GACCCCCCACACCGCCATTAGACCCCCACACCCGCTCGCTTACCTGCTCGTCTTTCGTTCCCGCACATCATAGTGGGGACCCCTGTCTCCTTCCGCCCGAGAACACCCTCGAGCGCTTCCCTCCGTGGCAGGTGCCCGGGGAGGGTCCTTGGTTGTGTTTGACTGAAATCCATGAAGTCGTCACCCTTGAAGGACACTTTCCCTAAGTTAGCAATCACTCCCGCTCTGCTGCGTCCCAGTCTGTGGCGGTTGTCGTCGGTCTGTCAGTCGGCTGAGGACCCGGCTGTCACTCACCGACGCTTCCTCTCACCGCCTGCAGAGACCCCTTCGTCTCCCGTTTCCAGTCTCAGGGTGCTTCCCTGTCGTCTGTACCGGCTGAGCCTGCCACTCGTGGGTGCGGGAAACCCTCAGCCCGTTGCCTTGTTCCGGCCCCTCCCCCCTCAGGGCCTGTCGTGTCACGTGTCACGCGCATTAGGCCGACCGGCTCCGCCTGCTATGTCTCTCCCTCCCGCGCGGCTCAATTCGGGCTCCGCGAGGCTCATTACGGCGAGTCCCCTTCTCTGACACTTCCGTTTACGAACTGTCACTTCGGCTGCGCTTCGTCGGGTGCGGAGCCCGTGCACTGTGGTTTGGATTTCCGTGGCGACTTTCTTCCATTTCTGGAGTTTCTCATCGGTTCTTTTTCAAATCTGCTCTTACTTCCAGCTCCCTGTTACACGTGTGCTCTTTTGCTGTCCTGAACAAACCATTCTGGAACTTGCGTCTCATGATTCTGAAGATCCCTGGGGATTTTGTCCGCAGACCAGCACGTCCCTCTGAAGGGAAAGCGCGCCCCTTCCACCCCTCTCGCCCTTAATCGCTTCCATCTGCTTTCGTGCCCGGTGCCCGGGGAGGACTGTGGGCCCGTGCTGACTGCACGTGCCAGGACCAGGCGTCACCCGGCCCTCGGGTCCCGATCTCAGGGCCCGGTGTTGACTCATTCGCCGCTCCGTGTGGTGTCGGCCGCAGTGTTTCTCGCAGACGCCTTATCGGGTTCGGGAATTTCCTTCTATTCTATTGCTGAGGACGTTTATCATAAATAGCTGTTGCATTTTGTCAAATGCTCTTTTCCCATCTACTGACGTGATCGCAGACATTTTCCTTGTTTCTTTTAATGTGGTGAGTAACATTCGTTCACTTATAGATGCTAACTTTTCAATTTGGGTATACACTGCCCCTGACCATGGAGTATGCATGTGTGTGCAGCACACCAGGTATATAGCATGCACGGTGTGTGTGCGTGCATGGTACACGTAGCATGCACGGTGCGTGTGTGCGTGCACGGTACACATAGCATGCATGGGGTGTGTGTGCGTGCACGGTACACGTAGCATGCATGGGGTGTGTGCGTGCATGGTACACGTAGCATGCATGGGGTGGGTGCACAGTACACATAACATGCATGCTATGTGTGCATTGCCCTGCAATTTCCCCTGAAAGTCCTTGGCTGGTTTGGCTCCTGCACCCCGTGTCCAGAAGGCATGTGGGAGTTGCTAGTTTTCTTCCTAGAACTGGCTGGTAGAGTCCTTACCCTGCGCCTGTGTGATGATGAGCCCTCTCTTCGCGTCACCAGAACACGACTGGCCCACGTTCAGTAGGGTGCTAGTGTTGCTATGATTGTTTACTAAACCAGGGGCCCTCGTCACTGCGACAGGCGCTGGCGGAGAGATGGGGGCCACTCCATATGGAGCTCTGCAGGGAGTCAAGCCCAGCCTGTGCATGAACCCAGGACAATCCATCGCCGGGTGGCAGATGCGTGCCTGTGTCCGCCCCCAGCAATCCTACGTGGCAGCCCCACCCCCAGCACGCTGTATCTGGAGACGAGGGTGTGTAAAGGCATCAGTGACGATAAATGAGGTCCCAACGGGACAGAACCGGGTCCACGGCAGAGGAGACGCCCGACGGCATGGCCACCCTGGCCCTGCTCCACCAGGAAGGGCTGTGTGAGCCCACGGTGGCCCCGGCCCAGCGGGAAGGCCAGCGGGAAGGCCCAGCGGGAAGCCTGGGCCGCGGGGCGGTGGGAGAGGCATCCCTACTGCCTTCACCGTGGGGAGACAAAGCTTCACCCCATCCCCTCACGCTCTCTGGCTGGGCCTGAGGAGTCCACTGACACCAGGCAGATTAACAGGCGACATCCCCAAGATGCTGACATGCCGATGGAGCCCCCATAGGAAAGGGCGCCCCAGAAGCAGGCAGGCCCCAGGCCTGCACGCTCGGTGGAGTGAAGAGCGGAGCTCAGGTCACTGAACAGCGGGGGGCCCAGCGAAGGTGATGAGGGGACACGAGAGGTGCTTAACGAGGTCCGTGTGTTCGGATGCCTCCCGGCCTCGGCCCCTGCCCCCTTCTGGCAACAAGGGGCTCCCCCCCGGTACGATGGGGCCCCGTGTCCTCTGCTGCTTTCATAAAGGGGAGCCAGCCCAGCGTGTCCCCCTTGCTCCTAGTTTTTTTCTTTTTTTTTTTTTAGCATCTTCCCCTCAAAATGAGCGTTATGCCAAAGTGGCGTGCTTCGGGGCGACGTATGCTGCCACCCTCCAAAGCCACACAGTCTATCAGCCTGAGTGACGAAGCCCGTCACCTGCAGCCGTGGGCGCGGCTGCTGTGACAGGAGCAACAGAGTGCGGGGGGGACGCCATCGCGGGCTCGTTGGGGGGCTGCTCAGAGGAGCTCGGAAGGCCTCCCAGTGGTGGGGGGAGGCCGGGGGCGGTGACGTCCCAGACGCCAGTGTCCCACGCACGTGTCTGCTGACCAGAGCCTCGGTCACCAGCCCTGAAGAGCCCCCGACCGGGGCAGAGCGGTTACGAGGGGCAGGGCTGGAGGTGGCAGGGACGTGTGGCTCACGCACGGCTTGTAGTTAAGAATTCATTTAAGAGATTAAATGGTTAAAGTCGCCCAGAACTAACGTCATAAAATTCGCCAGGTCCAGGCATTTTTATGGCATTTTATGTCAAAACTCAAAAAGAGATCATACTTACGCTATCGGAATTATTTCAGCACACAGAAATCTGGGAAACTTCCCAGTTCATACGTTAGAACCCTGACGCACACAGCAAAGTGACAAATACAAAAATAAAAATATGCAATGATCTTAGCTGTGAAGAAGACTTGAAAATTCCAAATGAGTATTAGCAAATACAAGCTATTTGCTAATCCAATCTATCAACACATCTAAAATGACAGAAAGCGACCAAAGATAGTTCATTCAAGAAGAAAATTAGATCACGTAGTAATGTAATGTACTGTAGTCGATCTAAGAAAAACAAAGTATATGATTATTGTAATAAATGCCAAAAAGCCATTTGACCAAATTCAACATTCATTCCTGATTTTTATAAATTATTTGTGAAATAAGAATAGAAGAATAATTTAAAATAAGATTTCTAAAGAAGTACCATGTCAAACTGTTAGCCTTTCTCATTAAAGCGACGATTCTCATTAACACTACCAGGTCTAAAGTCAGTGGGAAATTTTAAAAATACGACGTAGTGCGATTTATAATACAACTTTTATAGCTAAGACATTTAGTCTCAGAGAATCAAGTCAAAATGTGTTTAGGACAAATTGCTCGAATGTTCGTACTGTGAGCAGTCCCCAGCCCAGTCATTTTATTGCAGCCGACAACTAGCAGGTACGACGTAAAAACACAGAGGAGCCGGGCTGCAGCAGCAGCAGCGCTGAGCACGCCCGGGGTCCGGAGTGCCGCGTTTTCAGAGGGCACCCTCAGCACGTCCAGGACGTCACTTTGCCCCCAGGTCACCCGGCAGGTTTACTGCAATTTCGATAGAAACCACAGAGAGTGGGACCTGAAGAAAGGTTTCTAACATGATTTGGAAAAGAACACGAATAAGAATATTCTAGAAAAAATAAAGGCGGAGTAACGTCTTTGCCCATAACACATTAGAAATGCACTGTCAGACAGTGATTAGCTTACACAAACGTCACACACAGACAGCGCACGGGAGTGAAAAACCAAGGACCAAGTCCAAGTCCATGGAACTGTTTAAAACGTAACGAAGAGATTTCCAGTAAGTGGGGGAATAAAAGAATCTATTCAACAAATGGTGTTAAGAAGACGAGAAACCAGGCGGAACTCAAAATCAATACTTACAGAGCATTTGATTCAACTGAGCGCCGACGTCTGATTTACAAAAGAAAAGAAGCTTTTGAAAAGCAGGCCTGCTCAGACGCCCGTCCACACGCCAGAGCCGCCGTGAGGAGGAGGGACGGCGAGCCGTGCAGTAGACCAGGGAGCCGGCCCGCCCGCTCTCACCACAGTCGCTCAACCCGCTTCCCGTTTGGAAAAACAGAAGGGCCACTCGGGGCCACGCGCGGGGTGTCCCGGGGCTGGAGACGTCTGGCCGGTGTTCGGGGCGAAATAAGATATAAAAGCTGCAGAGAGCTGTCCCTGACCCTGCTGTCACAGACACGTGCGTGAGGCTCAGCCTTCAGTCGTGTTTTTCCCGTGGAGGGACGCTGCGTTTTGTAGGATGTGACATCTTCAGAGACGAGAGTCACGAGTTTGCAAACGGAAACACCGTCCTGAAAACCGGGCGCTACGAGCAGGACGAGGTGCTCGGTTTCAGACTGTGATACACTAGAGTGATGCAAAACTAACACCAAGAGCGAGATACTTCCCGGTGAAGGTTGTGGGGGGGGGGGACGGTGACCCCCGGGTTCTCTCGGGGTGGACGCAGCCGCCAGCACCCGGCGTGCGTTCTCGGGCCCCGGGCGAGGGGTCCGGCTCTGTCAGAAGTGTGGGCACGTGCTCAATCACGAAACGGGGAAAACGCACATTTACTTTGAAGGTTGGTGTTTCAGTATCACACAGGGCGCCAACATTACAGCCAACGCAGTGGTCAGGCAAACTCTCCAACACGTGAAGTTGTAACGTCCAGATAAAACACGGAAAGCAGCTACTTAGGAAGCAGGAAATAGTGGACAAAAGCCGGGTGGCATTCACGTTACCAGGGGGAAAACCCCCAAGAATCGTGATGTGCGGCATCAGGGGCCCTGGGGGCTCCGCACCGCCCACGGAGGTGGCGGCAGAGACGGCAGAGACGGCAGAGACGGACGTCGGGATGCAGATTTCCAGGGGGAACCCTGGGAGCGAGAGCACGGTGAGGGTGGCATTTTTTAAGTTGAATCTGGCTGACAGCAATCTGTGCCGGGTGGGGTGGGGGGTTCGGGGGGTGGGGTAATGGGGGGCACCAGCACCCACTCAGCAGAAAAGCCCAGCGGGGCAGTTCCTGAGCTCAGAGCTGCATGCACAGGTGAGACCTGCCCACGTGCTGCTTCGCTGAGCGCCCCAAACATGCAGCTCCGGGGACGAGAGCGAACCCCCTGGGCTTGACATTTCAGAAGACAGAGCGCTGGGAACTGGGGGCGACCCCTAGGAGCAGGGACGCCTCACAGAAGCTGGGCCCCTAGACTTGAGGATAATCGCAGCGTGAGCTCTGACGGAGCGCTAAGTGGTCCACGTGCAGGTTAACCGTCCGAGTACACAGCCAGGTGTGAGAAGTGTATTTTCAAAGGTTCCAAGGAAATGCAAACAGGAGCAGCTTCCGCTTACAAAAGCAGGACACCGGACAGCCGCTGGGATGCCGAAATGCAGAGCAGACACCGCAGCTGTCACTAAACGAACAAAACCCCGGCAAACAAGAACCAACGACGTTTGTGATGTGAGGCCAGGCGAGTTCACTGCGTGTGAGAACAGGAAAAGTAAGTACTCGGAACACAGGGGACTCCAGAATCACCACGCCGTCCCATCTTCCCAAGTCACTAGACATGCAAATGAACAGCAAAGTGCAGTCCACACACAGGGGGACAAGCAGTCAGTAGAAAGTGGCTACAAACGACCTAGATGTTGGATTTAACAAGCAGAGATGTCAAAGCGGCTCTTACGTGTGGACTTTCGGGATAAAAGGAAAGATGGTCGTAATAACCGGAGAGATAAGAAATGGAAACTATAAAAATGGAAATTCAGAGCTGAAAAGTAGGGTAGCTGACATGCTTAAAATTCACTGTGAGGGCTCCGAGAGGTGACGACACAGAGAACCTCGGCTGAGCTGTGTGCAGAGAAACAGAGGACACGGCAGGACAAAACAACGCACACAGCTACCGGCCGTGTAACACAGGGGCAAGACGGGGGGGGAAGCCACGCGAGAAAACGTACAAAACGCCCGCAGGTGGTGCAGAACACTCACCTCCAGACCCAAGAAGGGCCGTGAGCTCGGCAGGCGCCACGCCGGTCCGGACGGCTCTGCACGCCCCCGGCCGACGGCCCCTCGCGGATGCCGTCACTCGGAAAACAAGTAAGAGGGCTCCGGAGTGGGAGGGCAGGCTCACGCCGTGTCGTGTCACAGGCGACGTGACGGTGCACGTGGGAAATGTTAGAGGAGGGAGCTGCCTGAAAGCTGCTGGAACCAAGTTAGCGGTGTCCCTAAAAGCAAAGTCGACACAGAAAAACCAATCGCATTTCTACGTTCTGGCAAAAGTGACTGGAAATGGAGGAAAAAATTCATTTCCAAGAGCACGCACAATTATGAAATACTTAGGGGTGAATTAGAACCCTGTGACACCCATGCACAGAAGTCCCCGACACCTACAGAAACGGAGCTGCCGGCCACCACCGATTGAGAACTAGATACGCAGACGACACCAAGTCTCCCTGATGGGTTTTTCCATTCACTGTGATCCCAGTCAAAAGTCCGGCCAGTTATTTCAGAAATCTGCAGGACGAAGCACAAGTGTCCATGAAAGGCAGGGAGCCCGAACAGCGTTTGTAGAAAGGGGACACGGGGACGCGGCTCCACAGCCCGCTACTGTCCGTGCCCACCTGCTCGGAGAAGCAAACACGGGGCTCTGCGCGCTGGGGACAGTGGGACAGAAAGCAGGGAGGGAGGGGAAGGGTGGGGTGCGAAGCGGGGGTGACCAGGGGGAGAGGGAGGAAGCGCCCCAAGCCACCAGGAGGTCGCTGTACGGGCCCGGGGCTGTCCTGCCACCAAAGCTGTAGTCACATGGGCCTGTCGTGCTTTCCTGGTTCTGCTGCGGTCAGCGCCGGCGGGGACAGGCTCCCGGAAGCACAGGGCAGGGCCCTTGGTCCTTTACACTCCCTGCAGCTGGAGGCCAAGGACGGTGGATGGATGGACTGCAGCCTGGGGACAGGGCGGGCCACAGGGCAGCCCCCCAGGGTCCCAGCTGACGGACACGAGGACGGCACTCCCGGAAGACCGTGTCCATCTGCCACCCCGGAAGTGCTCTGAGTCACACTGTGCACAACTGCCTTCTAGTGGGCGCTGAGGGGCGAATGGGTCCGAATGGCACACCCACACTTTACCCGACGGGGTGCGCAGGGCGGCGGGAAGAGACTCGGCCCCGTCCTCGGGGCTCCGGCAGGAAAAGAGATGCACCGCTCCCACGGGACTCACTCCTGCTGACACTGGGGGCGCCGCACGCAGAACTCGGAACTCGCGGCCCCTCGGGTGACCCCAGAAGCAGCCAGTTCCCCAGGCACGCGGCTCCGGCGTCCTGACCCGTCCATCTCTCTTCCCGTCGTGGCCCAGGACGGGTTCTTACAAGGCGACTTCATCTTAGAAGGACACTGGCCACTCCGGCCCCCTCGTCTCCAGGACGCGTCACACCTACTCATCAGAGGAAGATGCCCGCCTCCGGCCTGGAGCCGGCCTGTCCCCCCCACGACTCTGCTGGGAACTGACCCCCGGCCGCCCGCTCCTCTGGTTGAACCGCAGCGCCCCTCAGCCGCTGGGGCCCGGTTACTTCCGCCGTCAGGAGTGGGAGTGGGGAGGGCCCGGCGCCCTCCTGCCAGCAACGGCTCCACGGAAATCTAAATGGACCGCAGTGGGCGGTCTCTCTGGGGGGCGATAAGCCCCCGACCCGCCTCCGCCCAGTGACACGTGATCAGAGGGTCTTACCGGCTCTCGGCAAGGCTGGCTGGACCCTGAGGGTGACTCACATCTTGCATAGAACTGTTCTTGCCCCCTACCATGCTACACACACGCATGCACACACACACGCATGCACACACACACGCATGCACACACACACGCACACTCTCTCACACATGCACACTCACATGCACATGTGCACTCACTCACATGCACATGTGCACACTCACACATGCACGCACGTTTGCACTCACTCACGCGCACATGCACACATTTGCACACTCACGCGCACACACATTTGCACACTCACGCGCACACACATTTGCACACTCACTCACATACACATCTGCACACGGACTCACGCACGCATACTTGCACACTCACGTTCACACGCACGTGCATATTTGCACACACTCACATGCACATTCGCACACTCACACATTTGCACGCTCATTCACACGCACATTTGCACGCGCGCACTCACACATTTGCACACGCACCCACACACATTTGCACTCACTCGCGCACACACACACGTGCACATGCACACATTTGCACACTCACACACTCTCACACGCACACCCTCATGTTCCAAAGGCATTCCAAAAGAGCTGAGCCGCCCAGTAAGCTTCCCTGGCACACCTGCAGTGTGTTGTCCTTCCCTCCATCCCTCCATCCACCGGCCCAGTGTGTTCGTTACCCCCGTTACTAGGCCCCCACGCCGGGCGCGGTGCGGTCGTGCAAGGGAATGTGGAACACGATGGACCTGGGCCCGGCTCTCCTGGAGCCTGCAGCCCAGCCAAGGAGGCAGCTAGCACACAAGTAACGACGCTTCCGGTTACTGAGCTGCCACGTCTCTCCTGGTGCCCAGGGAACAACCTTGCTTACGAGTGTCCGCCTCGATCACTTCCGATGACGCCGCCTTTCGCTTACACATCCAACCGGGATGAACTTGGCAGTTTAGACCCCAGGTTTTCCCAGAAGAACCACAGATTTTCTTGGCCGAACCGCACCTCAGGGAAGGCCGAGAGCTGCCACAGAACCCTGGGACGTGCACGTTCCCACACACGTGTCCAGTGACGATGAACGTGAACGGTGAGCTTAGTATTCAGGTCAGGGTGTTACGTTAACCGAGTGTGAGACACATCTGACAACTGAGTCCCTGCAGTTGCTTCCTGCCCAGCGGTCCCCTGCGCCACCTAATGACCCCCCACTCAGAGCGTAAGTCTCGTTCGGGATTTCGCAGGTTCCTGCCTCCTTCCACCCCGTTCTTGCTGCTGACCGTCAACTTCTCTCTCCCACATCTCTTCCAGTGCTACTGCCACGTGCAAAAACGTCCCACGGCTCCTCGTCCCAAGGCATAAAGGACAAGTTCGTTCGTGTGGCACGTGGTTGTCCTTAGCAAATTTACAAAAGAAACTGGCTGGGACAGAGGGGATGGGGACTCTCCCCTGGGCAGCCCTTCTAATTTGAAGCCTTTGAATTTTGAATCTTTAAGTTTAGACACAAGTGAAATTAAACAAAGAAACTTTAAATTTTTAGAAAGAGATGTGAAGACTTAAATAATTGGAAACCTTTCATACAGTTGACACGTCTCCCCAAGCTAATGTCTTAACTCGATGCCAGGGCAAAGCCCTACCTGTGGCCCTGACCCACTGGTGGCACGGTTTCTATGCAAACGGGGAGGCCCGTGGACTTGACCTGCTGGTGACACAGTGTCTGTGCTAATGGGGAGACCTGTGGACTTGACCTGCTGGTGGCACGTGTCTGTGCAAACAGGGAGGCCCGTGGACTTGGCCCGCTGGTGGCACGGTGTCTACGCAAACAGGGGGGCCCGTGGGCTTGGCCCGCTGGTGGCACGGTGTCTACGCAAACAGGGGGGCCCGTGGGCTTGGCCCGCTGGTGGCACGGTGTCTACGCAAACGGGGGCCTGTGGACAGCCCAGACTTACGTTAAAGAAGAGGGAAGTGGCGAGGCTGCCCTCCCAGGTACAGGGCTTTCTGATAAGCTACGTGATCAACACGACGGGGCGCCGTGAAACAGCCCGGAGACAAAAGGGGCTCAGGCCGCCTCCTAAATGAGTTGTGCTGGAACGGTCGGCACAAACGAAACGCCCCGGACCGTCATACACAGAACCAGTTTGACATGAACCACAGAGGTAAGTGTGCAAAGAACAGAAATAAGCTTTTAGGTAAAAATGTGGGAAGTATCTTCAAATCTTGGGTAGGAGAATAGTTTACAAACACACACACACACACGATACCCCACCGTACAGACGAGTGTGGACGACTGACTCGGCTGTTGTACATTAACAGCTGCTACGCAGCGCACAGTCGTGTAAGTAAACGTGTGCGGGGACGAGCAGGGGGACCCCCCGGCCCGCCGGTCAAAGATTCGAAACCCTCGATATCGAGTTTTGGTTAAGTTGTAGGGAAGCCAAGGCGGGGATGGTGGAAGTTCTGGAAACATCCGGCCTCAGTAGCCATGGCGCGTGTGAGCAGGTCTGGCCCGGAGAGCGTCACCACAGCCCCACGGGTGACCGTCAGGGAGCAGGGCCGGAAAGGGACACCCGGGATGCTCTGTCCCAGGCAGGGCTTGGGCTCGGACATGTCCCAGGAGCTCACTGGACAAGAGGTGAGTGGTTTGGTTTCTATTTTTCAAAATGACGCTGCGCATTAGAAACAGTGTTTTAAGACAGAAATGTCGTTCCCAAGGTCTGAAGTGCTGGCACGGGCTCCATGGCTCCTCATTCGAAAAGGAAGCCTGGGGAAGTGTCTTCGTGCCCGGGATGGATTTTCTGGGTCTCTCACGTCTTTGCTGAGACTCCCCTGCAGGAGCGCAGGTGTCCGCACTGATGTCCCCACCTGGGACGCCGGCTGCACAGGAGCAAGCTCACCCCGCACCCCCAGCTGGTAGAAACGGCCCCCCGCTCTGCCCCGGGGGCGACCCAGACACGTGTGCAGGGCGACAGCTCCCGGCCCCGCGCGTGCTGCACACTATTTCCACGCCGCAGGCGGCAGGTGCCCTGCTGCCCGCTGTCCCTTATCATCCTCAGACCTGACGAGGCTCTGCTGGCCCAGGCACCCAGGGCAGCGTGTCACCGTCTGGTCCTCCTTCCTCACCGAGGAAGTCACAGGAGCATGAATGCTGCGACAGGACAAGAAAGCCGAGAATTCCTCGCGTGACCGCCCATGCCGACGCATCTATTCAGATCTCGCAGTTACAAGTGTCCGCCCACGGGGTCCTCGAGAATGCGGCGGCCACCACAGCCTCACCGCGCGAGCGCGAGCGCTCAGTCCTGCCCACGCGCGTGTTCTGCCACAGGAAAGCCAGCCGCCTCGCTCATCGGAGTCGTCAATTCATTCATCACTTAGCGTGTGTGGGGGGACTCCGACGGCAGCGGGGACACAGGAGGCACCACACGCACGCTCCGTCTCCCGTGGCAACCACAGGCCGTCAGGAGAAGCACGGGAACCTCACACTTCATCTAAGTCCAATACGAGGTCACCTGGGGCCAGAATGACGGGCGGCGGCGAAGGGCAGCAGTGACTGGGGACCCAAGAGGGCGACCTGGGCAGAGATGGCGAAGTAACGCTTCTGAGAGCGCCTCCTCTCCATACTGGGCACCCCAAAGACAGGCATGGTGTCCACCGACGCCCCACCGGGACCCAGGGCGTCGTCCTGGGCGCCCTCTGTCCGCCAGCCGCACGTCTGGCTTGTCACCAGGTGTGGCCCCCACGCCACTGCTCTCCATCCTGTTGTCACCAACCTTCTTCCGGTTCCCTCTCTGCCGCCCGGCCCGGCCCCGCCTCCCGCCTCGCTGCCGTGGCCCCGCCAAAGCTGGAGGTTCCTAGAGGCCTGAAGGGTCCGGCTGACACATCGGGGCACAAGACTCCCACCAGCCCCTGGGGAGTAATGCCCCCCCCCCACAACAACCCGAAAAGAAAAACAAAACAACAGTTTCCAAGACACTGGGCATCAGGCAGTAATGTCCACATCAGAAAAGAAGGCGGGTTTCAAATTAAGGACCTCAGCTTCCCCTTTAAAATATTAGGAAAAAAATAGCCAATTGAACCCAAAGGAGGCAAAATAAAGGAAATAATAAAGATTAAATTGGAAACTAATGACAAAGAAATCAGAAACCAAGAAAAGCCATCGCTGGTTGTTTGAGAAGAGCAACCAGTTGACACGTGATCAAGAAACAGAGAAAAGACACAAATGACCACTATTAGGAATCAGAGAAGTGACAGCGTGACAAACTCAACAGGATAATAAGGGAACATTGTGAAAAACTTTAAGCCCAGGCATTCCAAAACGGGGTGAAAGGGCAGGTTTCACGGGAGACGCAAACTACCGCAACCCTGACGACGTTAACAGCCTCAGACCTAGGAATCTGCAGTTAAGAATAACCACCTCGCAGCCCCCACGCACACGAATTCCAGGACCAGACGGCTCTCCTAGTAAATCACACCGAACACTCAGAGGAAGACACGGATCGATTCGCCACAAACACCTATAAAATTGAAGAGGAAGGACCAGCACGACCTGATGCCCAAATCCCTAAAGACATCAGAAAGGAACTCTACAGACCAATATGCTTCCTAAACACGAGCTCTTTAGAAAACCTAAACACGATTGTATTGTAGCAAATTATCGCCCAGCATAGTAAAAGGGAGCCACACCACGACCAAAGCGGCTTTATTCTGGAAGTGCAAGGTTTGTCTGACATTTGAAAATCAGTCCGTGCAATTCAGCATATTACCAACCAAAAAAATGAAAAGCTGTTAATTAGTGAACAGAACAGGCATCTTGCAAAATCCAGCATCTGCTCCGCTTACAGACCCTCAGCCAACAGGACAGCACGGTGAACTCCCGTCACCCGCAGACGAGCATCGCCGACGAGTGGCGGCTGGCGTGACACTTCCAGGTAGACGCTGCCCCTGGGAATGGAACACGCCCAGGACGCCCGCCGTCACCACACTTATCCATGTCGTAGCGAAGGCTCTGTCTTCAGAACCTTCCGGTACTCAGGCCAGAAGAAGCAAGGAGAAGCATCCAGTGGGCAAGGAGACTGTCCTTATTCAGAGGTGACACGGTCACTGGTGACAAAATCTCAACAAAATCAACGAAAGCCGCGAGGGCAGGTTGGCGTGTGTCTGGCACGGCTGCAGCATAGAAATGGCACCAGCGCTCCCAAACCAGTGTCATCGCTACAGCAGAAATGCAAATTCCAAAACCGCGCCGTGCGCGACAGCACAGGCGACGGCACGCAGACGAGTCCGACTGTACTGTGTGAGCTGACATGTACGCAATGTTGCTCGAAGACGTTAATGGAGACGCGGGCTTTCCGGGCCGTCAGGAGCCTCAGGCGTTGGGGTACGACATGAGTTTCCCCGAGACCAATTCTGAGGTCCCGCGCGGCCCACAGCGGAACCCCATCCGAGCTTTCTGTCCCAAGTGACAGACGGACTCCAACATCCACGTGGTTTTGGGAAAGGACCCAGAACCATGAGAAAGTGCTAGAAGAGGGGAGCACGTTGGGGGGCCGACGCTACCTGACGTGAAGGGGTACGAAGTTCGTCCTCAAAACAGCGCGTTGTTGTCTTCAAAAGAGGCCAAGGGGTTGAAGGAAGAGAGTAGAGGTGACAGCAACGGACCCACACGTAGGGACACTGACCTGAAAGTGACACCTAAACTATAAAGCTTCTAGAAGAAACTCCAGGTGAAAGAACGCATTTGTGACCTGAATTAGGTACAAAGGACTTCGATACCTTTTTCGAAGGTACAATCTGCAGAAGAAACACGAAGTGGCACTCACCAATCCTATACATTTGTGCCCTTCAAACGACAACTTAAGAAAATGCAAAGACACCGGAGAAAATATTTGCAAATCACACATCTAATAAGTAACCGAGTCCAGAATATACAAAAATACCTCTTACAACTCGGCAACCCGATCAAAACATTATCGCCAAGTTCAAATACACGTTTCCCCACGGAAGTGGCTAAAAGTGCAGGAAAAGGTGCTGGAATCATCAGTCGTTCAGAAGCTGCGAACTGAGACAGCGACGAGGTGCCACTTCGCCTTCACCGGGACGGCTGCAGTAATAATGACGTTTTCAGAGCACGGGTTTCGGAGGGGGCAGAGCACTACCGGACCCCCGTGCATGGCTGCTGGGCATGGGGGCGGACGGCCACCAGCTGTTGGTCAGCTTCTCAGAAAGGCCAACACGAATGGACCCGATGGCCCAGCAACCCCACTGGCCGGTATCCACCCAGGAGACGTGAAAATTGCCTCCACGCCAAACTTGGGCCTCATGTGTGTTAGGAGCGTGTGGTCACCATGTCCCCAAATGGGCAACAACCTGAGTGTCCATCCCTCGGCACACGGACAACAGAACGTGGCGGTGCGGGAAAACGGGAACCCGGAGACGCTCCGTGACACGGGGGGCCTCGCGATCACGATGTTGGGAGCAGGAAGCCGGACACCAGGCGCCGCAGAGCACGGGATTCAGAAACCCCCAGAAAGGCAGGGCACGCAGGACAGAGGGCCTGCAAGGGGACACGCGCGCCAGCAAGCACTGGGGTGCTTTCACGGTGGTGCTTGCACAACTTGGCCGATTTCCTTTAGATTTTTAAAAAGTAAATTTACGTTTTAAAAACAACGACACTTCAAAAGGGTGACCAATAGGACACACAAGCTGTGCCTCTCTCCAGATATTTAAAAACAAACCAACAAGTGCTCCGGGTGTCCCTTGGAGTCTCGGGGACGTGGGCCCCACGGTGTGGACTCCCGGGCGGGGGACGCCCGCAGGCGGAGGCCGGGCAGGTCGGATGGCGACCTGGAGCAGCTGTGGGGTCGAGCCCGTCGTGTGGCAGTCCCAGTTACGAAGGGCGCGTTGGCGAAGCGGAGCGCCACGTGCAGACACCTCCCCCCAAAGAACGAACCGGCCAGCAGGGCAGGAAGGGGGTGCGTCAGGCCAGGCCTCCCCGACGCCCGCCGAGCACCGACGCGGGTGCTGAGCCACGCTCCTTACGCAGCCGAATGCCGCCTCCCATCACAGCAGGTCCTGCCCACGCGACAGGGCCAGCACCGCCCAGCAGGCGACCGGAGCCGCCTCGCGGTGTGAAAACGGCGGCCACCTGCCCACGCGGGGCAGGGACGCCTGGGAACGCCGGGCGGAGTCTCAGAGGCGGCGGCGGTGCCAGTCCGGGGTCCGATTTGGACCCGCGTGTGGTCCCGCTGCACCCGCTCTGCCCGCGTCAGAGCTGTCACGTCTCGTGACGCCAAAACCTGCCCTGGCTGGAGGGACGGGCGCGTGCCCGCCTGGCCGTCCCTCGCTCAGATCTCTAGACGAGAATCGCCACTTGGTTTCCTTGGAAACGTGTCCGGAGCGGCCCCTCCTCGGACCCGTGCGCGGGGCCCGCGTGTACGCACTCCGCTCCTCGCCGCCTGTGAACCGCGCGGGGTCCGGGCCACGTGCCGTGGCGGGCAGAAGCTCGTCGCGTCCGCTGTCAGTGTGTCCTGTCCTCGGCTGTCACCCACAGTGCGAGGGAGCGAGTCCCTCTCGTTCGTCTGCCCTCCGACCACCCAGGCCACCGTTTCGGGTCACGTTTGAGGTTAACAGCAGCAAGAGCACACACTGCAGAGGGGACGCGGCCGAGGGGACCCGCGCGGCGGCCGGTGCATCGAGTCCCTGCCCGGGGGTGGGGGCCTGGGAGAGACCTGACGAGGGAGCGCCGGGGTGTCGGGGGGACAGGCTGCGAGTCCCCGGGTCCGCCACCTGGAAGAGGAACACAATTCCATTGGACGCACGCTCAGGCTGACGCTGGACGTCGCAGGGACAGAGGCGGCCGGACGCACGAGCGATCCGTCCAGCTGCTGTGGCCGCGAGCTCCCTGGAGGCAGCCTTAGGGTCACCAGAGGCCGGGGACGACCGCGGTGCCGCACGACGCTGGGCTTACGGGACCCGGAGCTGCTCCTGCAGCTCTCACGCTGCGGTCAGGCAGGACCGTGCTCCCCGCTCGCACGTGGGGTCCCCCGTTTTGCGTTCCCCCAAACCTGAAGCACTAAGTGAGGGTCAGGTCGAGCGCGGTCTGAAGGAGACGGAAGCACGCGTGCTGCACGTCGGGGACACTGACCCGAGGCACGGACTGCGCAGTGTGTACCCCGAAGGAGCGACCTGCAGCCATGAAAAATCCAAGTGCGCAGACAGTGCGTGCCAAGGGGCTGCGCCCTCCGCCGAGATGCTGTCGACAACGGTCCCCAGGCCTCTGACTCCAACGACCCTGAGCGATTCGTCGCCGTGACCTGAAACTCCCGAAAACTTAGGAGAAATATCCTCGGTCGGCACTTCTGCTTGTTTTTCTAAGCTGAAGGTCCCGTTTCCTCAGACTGGCAGAGAGGCCCCCTGAAACGTGCGAATCTGCACACGAGCGTCGCTGTTTGGGGCACAAGAGCCCCCCAGGCCGCGTGGACGTCCTCCTGTGTCCGTGCATGTCGGCAGCAGAAGCCCTGGGAGGGCTGGGGACGGAGGAGCCTGGTCCCCAGTGTGTGTGCGGCACAGAGCTGGGGTCACCAGCCCCCTGCCCCCTGCGGTTTCCAGGGGAGTGGGGACCAGGCATGACCGCCACCCGGGGCCGCTCGGCCTCCCACCGTCTGCTCGGCCGATGACGGACACGTCGTGAACGTTAAGGACGTGCTGAACTGCATTCAGGAAACCCTTGATCCCGGGCCTCTCCGGTGTCATCGCTGCTGTGCCAGCCTTTCACTTCGCGAACCGCGATGCCAGACACCGAACACGATCTCCCCGCTGGCACTCGGGAGCGCGTCTCCCCTTCGGCGCCAGGATGGCCGGGCCCAGAGCGATCCTCCGTCACTGACTGTCACCTGAGGACGGACGTCGGGAATGAACTTCCTGGAGACGGGGGGCCCTGCCCTGCTGGGCGGCTCCGAATCCCCGAGAGGGCGGAGGGCGCAACGATCCCTCAGCAATAAAAATGGCCAAGGAGTCTGGGACTGCGCACGCGACCCGGCCAGCAGGCAGCCGGACACTCGTCCTTACAACTGGGCACGGCCCCGGGCCGCTGGGGGCTCTAGAGAAGACGTCAGGGAGGAAGGGGGTGCAGAAGGACAACAGGGAGGGGGGCACGTGGGGGACTGCGGACGCCAGGGGACACGTGGCACAGAGCACAGAAGCCGCGAAGACCTTGAGGACGGCATTTCAGCCGCTGCCCTCGGGGCACACGGAGCAGGGGCAGGCCTGGGGTGGGCACGGGGGTCTGCATGGCCCACGGGGAGCTCTCGGGCTCCGCACGCACCACCTTCGTAGGACGAGAGTCCTGCTCGTGGCAGCCACCACCCAGGACCCCCTTGAGGTCTATGAACGCACTCAGCGGGGCTCTTCCAGGGCCAGTGTCACCTTAACCAGGCGGGATGCCACACAGGGCTGTGTCCGCGGGTTAGCCGATGTGAGCGGTGCCCGAGTCTGCCCTCCCGCCGCCGGCCAGGGACATGGCTTGCTGTCACCACCTCTCCGCCCTGTGACCCCCCTTCTCCGTCCACTCTGCTCTCCGGGCTGGAGGCTGAGAAGCCACCAGGCCAAGGATGGGAGTCAGACGAGACATGTGGGGCAGGCTTCAGGGCGGAGACATTCCAGAAAGCTGGAGAAAGGTCTGGAAGCCAGCAGGCATGTAAGAGACCGGGGGAGAGGAGAGGGTGTGTGTCTCCTTTACGCTTTCTGGAATGCAGGTGAAGGGGCTGAGACATTTGCAGGTGTAGCTTGCTGTGGCCGCTGCGTGGACACGATCGTTAGGTCACAACCGGTTTTAGAAAGTTGTGCAGCTGACGTGACAACAGTTCTAACAGTTGTGAAGCTGAGCTGGCCGCGGGGACATCGGCCGTGGGGACCAGATCACAGGGTCTGGACTAACAGCGCCCCAAATGCCTTTTGCTGCCACTTGGTCGCGGCCCCACCTGGGACGTCACCCTGTGGTGTCACTTCCCCACCTGGGAGATCGCACCCCGTGCCTCAGCAGCTTGTGACAGTGACTGAACAACTGGCTTGTGTCATCATTGTCACAAAGAACGTTTCCAGTGCCTTGAAAAGCCTCCGATGACTCCCGCCGATCGCGTGATGGTGGTCCCACTCGACACACAGCAGTTCAGCAAGTTTATGAAACTGTCCCCATCTGCCAGCACGGAACCGAACTCAAACCGGGACGGTGTGGCCCTAACGCCCTCGCCGCGTCCCACAGGACCTGCGCCGCGTGCTGTGCGATGCCACCTCTGCCACCGTCCGCCTCCCCCACTCCCTGGGGGCAGGACTGGCCCCTGCTGGTGACAAATCTCGTGACGCGTCGCACGGCACTGGGCAGAGAGGTGACATCACTGGCTGATTGGTGCAAGGTGCCATCAGCCGCCCGGGGACGCACACCACGTGGGACAGTGTCTGCTTGCTCGTGACAGGCTTCCTCGCAGAGCGCGCGGTGGCACCCCGAGAGCAGACAGACGTCCTGCACGAATGCGCG
>PVJL010017358.1:0-18469 GCA_004026885.1 Lyroderma lyra
CCTCAACACAGCCGCAGGGCAGATTTTTGGGCCATCGGTTGCCACTCAGTCTTTTATAACGCAGCTTGCTTATGAAAATGCTAATTCTGCCTGTCAAGCGGTCATTAGACCATTTAGAAAGAAAGGGACATTATCTGACTATATTCGCTTGTGTACTGATGTGGGACCCTCCTTTACCCAAGGTATAGCTATGGCAGCAACCTTGCAGGGAAAGACAGTAAAGGAAGTGCTCTTCCAACAACAGAGATCTGCCAGAGGGCGAATTTCTGGCCCTCCAGGAAGCTGCTTTACATGTGGACAAATGTGCACTGCTTAAAATGTTTTTCTGCCATGGGAATTCCTCAAATATTAAAGACAGATAATGGGTCTGGCTATACTAGTCAGACATTTCAGAAAATTTGTACTAATTTTCTCACTGTTCACAAAACTGGAATTCCTTATAACCCTCAGGGACAAGGTATTGTTGAAAGAGCTCATGGCTCCCTGAAGGCTCAATTAGAAAAAAATAAAAAAGGGGGAGTTATACCCCGTGTCACCTCAGAATTATTTACATCATGCACTTTTTGTTTTAAATTTTTTAACATTTAATGCTCATGGACACTCTGCAGCGGAGCGGTTCTGACACCCCACCACACAGAGCACATATGCTCAGGTGAGATGGAAGGATCCACTCACAGGTGCATGGAATGGCCCCAACCCAGTGATAATTTGGGGACGAGGGCATGTTTGTGTTTTCCCACAGAATGCAGACAGCGCCAGGTGGCTCCCAGAGAGGCTGGTCCGCGTCGCAGAAAACTCTCAGACGCACGATGATGCTGTTGATGCTTATGGACCATCCACCGGTGGCACCAGGGGAGACATATTGGGCCTACACACCAGATCCACCGATCCTCCACCCCGCTGTATGGGACGGTCCTGAGGTTCCAGTCTATGTTAATAACACCCATGCCTTAGGACTGCCCTCTGATGGACACATGAAACAGCAACTGGAGAAAAATTTCACTTATAATGGTATAGGAACAGGTTTGCCTATTTGTATTGTAAAATATATGTCAACATCTGGGTGCTTGCATGGTTCTCCTGTCACTATTCACATTAATGACTCTTTAGTTGGATGGACTGTTCGTCTTAACATGCTAGGCGATTGGTCCGGAGGACGCAGGATAAATCTGCCCGTCCCTCCGTCTTGTCCATCTTGCAATAAAAGACTGAAATTGGACACTGAGACAGTCCCATGGAGAGATTGTCCTGGCAATGATCCTGTTCGTTATTGCATCCCTGGGACAGCCAGATACATCATTGACTGATCAAGAAGCAACCAGTCAGGATGGGCCCGAGGACTGACTTCTGGACTTTGGAATTCTGACACGCAACATCAGCAAAACTCACTATGGAGACTTATGGGAGTAATGGATGTTGTTGTTCAAATAGTTGAGTTCTGTAAATCAAGCACTCCCTGCAGCCATGTGAGTGTCTTGAAAGATGGGACTAGAGATTGGACTACCACCGTTAAAACTGTTAATGTATCTGCTTGTGTTCCTTCCCCTTATGCACTCTTGATTGGGAATGTTACTGTACACTTTATAGGAAATCAATTTAATGTATCTTGTAGTAATTGTTATTTAGCAAATTGTATTTCTTGGGTACCATTGGGAACTCATGTTATGATACTTAAGCAACCATCTTTTGTTATGCTTCCTATTAATATTTCTGGACCTTGGTATGCTGAAAGAAGTTTGCAAATCTTCAAAGGAATTGAGTATGCTTTGAGTAGGCCAAAGCGGTTTATTGGACTTCTAATTGCAGGAATTATGGCTTTGGTTACTGTAATTGCAACTTCTGCTACAGCAGCTGTGGCTCTTTCTCAGACTATTCAAAATGCTCATTATGTTAATACTCTTTCTAAAAATGTTACTTTAGCTTTAGGGACCCAAGAAGTTATTAATGAGAAACTGGAGCAAAAGGTAAATGCCCTTTATGATATGGTTCAGTATATGGGAGATGTGATTCAGGGTATGAAAGTTAAATCTCATTTAGAATGTCATCCAGAATATCATTGGATATGTGTTACTTCTAAAAAATATAATAGTAGTCAATATGATTGGAATCGGGTTCGTTTACATCTTCAAGGGATTTGGCATGATGCTAACTTATCTTTAGACATGCTCCGGCTTCATGATGAGATAAAAAATATGACAGAAGCTGAACCCTTGAAATTTGGTGCAGCTCAGGCTGCTACTGAAATTGTTGATGTTCTTAGGAATGTTTTGCCCTCTATGCCAAATATTACCCATTCTGTTATGACATTTCTTGCATTATGCCTCTGTGTCTGTCTGGTTCTGTGCCTACTCCCCATCCTCATTAAATGTTTCATCATCAGGATGTTAGTCTTACGAGCTGACATCCATCAGCTTGAGCTTAAGGCGAAGCCTTAAGCCTCTCACCCCTGTGCATTAAGAGGGATGGGTTAGTCAACGACAGGTAAGTACTTGGGAGCCCCTTCAACACCTAAGACAGGGCTTGTATGATAGAATATGAGTACCAAAGATGGGTAAGTTGAGGCGGGCGTCCTGGGACACCTAAGACAGGCACCGTCACCTCGCCATCCTGGCCAGATGGATTGTGTTTCTATAAAATAAAAAAGGGGGAGATGTGGGGAGTCATGGTTACAGGTAATTGATAGATTCTGTCATGGGATAATTACTTTTGGGAGTTTCAGTGATTTTCTAGTCTCTATGTACAAGTTAAAGATTTACTTTCGCTAAGGTAACGCATATTTCCATTGTTAAACTGCACGTACTCAAACTGCATATATTGGTTAAGGGAAATAAACTCGGGGCTTCAGCATCACTGAAGACCGACCGCATCAGCAGTCGTGTGAGTGTCTCTTTATTCATTCCCGCTCTCCCCTTCAGGTACTGATCAACTTGTGGCAGCTGGCCCGCCATAATTTATTCCCCCCTGACTACCTCCACTGCTTATCCTACTTGTCCCCAAGTAAACATTAAACTATTGATTGTATTCATGGGTTATTTGTTTCTTCATTTCTTTTTTCTTTGCATTCAGTTTTATATTCCGCATATGAGTGAAGTCATACAGTTCTCTGTTTTTTCTGTCTTCCTTATTTCACTTAGCATGATGATCTCCAGGTCCTTCCATTTTGTTGCAAATGGCAATATTTCATCTTTTCTTATAGCTGAGTAATATTCCATTGTGTATATGTACCACAGCTTCTTTATCCAGTCATCTGTCGCAGGGCACTTTGGTTGTTTCCATGTTTTGGCCACTGTGAACAGTGCTGCAATGAACATTGGGGTACATAAGTCTTTGCGGACAAAGGTTTTCAAGTCTTTTGGGTAGATCCCCAAAAGGGGAATTGCTGGGTCAAATGGCAGCTCCATTCCCAATTTTCTGAGGAACCTCCACACTGCTTTCCACAGTGGTTGTACCAGTTTACACTCCCACCAGCAGTGTACCAGAGTTCCTTTTTCTCCACATCCTCTCCAGCAATTGTTATTCCTTGTCTTGTTGATAATAGCCACTCTCACAGGTATAAGGTGGTATCTCATTGTGGTTTTGATTTGCATTCCCTGATAGCTAATGAGGATGAGCATTTTTTCATATGTCTGCTGGCCATTTGTATTTCTTCATGGGAGAAGTGTCTGTTTAGTTCTTCTGCCCACTTTTCAATTGGGTTGTTTGATTTTTTGTTGTTAAGTCTTATTAGTTCTTTATATATTTTAGATATTAGACCCTTATCTGATGCATTATTTGCAAATATTTTCTCCCATTCAGTTGGCTGTCTCTTTGCCTTGTTGATGGATTCTTTTGCTGTGCAGAAGCTTTTTAGTTTGATATAGTCCCATTCATTTATTTTTGCTTTTACTTCCCTTGCCTTTGAGGACAGGTTCATGAAGTCTTCCTTGGGTCCTAGGTCTATAAGTTTAGTACCAATATCTTCTTCTATACAGTTTATTGTTGCAGGTCTTATATGAAGGTGTTTAATCCATTTTGAGTTAATTTTTGTATATGGAGAGTGTTCACAGCTCAGGTTCATTCTTTTGCATATGTTTTTCCAGTTTTCCCAGCACCACCTACTAAAGAGGCTTTCTTTTCCCCATTGTAGGTTTTTTTGCTCCTTTATCAAAAATTATTTGTCCATCAATTTGTGGTTTTATTTCTGTGTTTTCAGTTGTATTCCATTGGTCTATATTTCTGTTCTTCTGCCAGTACCAAGCTATTTTGACTATTGATGCTTTGTAATATAAATAGAAGTTAGGAAGTGTAATGCCACCACCCTTATTCTTTTTATGTAGTACTGCTTTGGCAATTCGAGGTTTTTTATGATTCCATATAAATCTACTAATTCTTTTATCTATTTCACGAAAGTATGATTGTGGGATTTTGATGGGTATTGCATTAAATCTGTAGATTGCTTTGGACTGGATGGCCATTTTAACAATGTTAAGTCTTCCTATCCATGAACAGGGGATATTTTTCCACCTCTTGAAGTCTTTTCCAATTTCTTTCAAAAGTGTCTTATTGTTTTCCGTGCATAAGTCTGTCATGGTCTTTGTTAAATTAATTCCCAGGTATTTCATTCTTTTTGTTGTGATAGCAAAAGGGACTGACTCCCACATTTCTTTTCTGAGGATTCATTGTTTTTCTTTTCTTTTCTTTGAAGGAAAGTAGAAACTTATGTTTAATAATTAAAAATTTATCAGTATATGTTTTACAGGATACAAATCACTTTGGGTTTTAGTGACACTTCTCAAATATAATTAAAAGTAGAATAATATTCCTCTTTTGGATGTTTGGTATCCTTTAGATAATACTATGCATGTACATCAGATTTTCACTAGATTCATAAGCAGTGACTTAATTGGTGCATTAGTTTTTTACATTAAATTCAATATTTCTTTTGGAAATTTTATAGATTTAAGGAAATTGTCAGAATAATAAAATGAAAAAATACTGATTTTTCTCTATTTTGCTTTTCTTAAGTAATTTCTATGAATTACTCAGGTATATATCTGTGTACACTTAAAATATCTTGTCTGAGAAGTCTTCCATCATCAGGGACTAAAATTTCCTCACTCTATATGTTGAATTTTATTAAATTCATCTATGTCACAGTAATAATTTCATATGTATGCCATCCATAGATTTCAGTGTCCTTGTAAGGAACTCTCTTCTCCTATTCTTTTCTTTTTCTCCACACAGTGTTAGCCTTTTCAAGAACTTGGTTGTTATTACAAAGTGATGGAGAAATTAGTTGGGTATGAGAATGAAACTGGATTTTAGTGGTTGGAAAATTATGCTGATGGCAGCGTGAATGTTCAAGTTTGTTATTGTGAAATCTGTATTTATATCTCAGTCGTGATTTTTACACATCTATTAAATATCCATAAATGTTTTGCTATTTGAACCCTAAATATAGACAGTAGGATTTCTTTTTGGAAGAACAAAAATCTTTTATTTTTCACTATAAAACTGTACCATTTCATGTTTTCTTTTATGAAATTTTTTCCACTCTAGTATGATTTACTTTGGGGCTGTCACCAATGTCAGAGTTTGATCTCATTTTAAAATAATTTTGGTAAGTTAAGATCCCCAAAGAAAACTTGTTTGTTCTATAATATACTGCCACAGTAAATTTGAGAATTCTAGTCTTATTGAGAGCCAAGTGCTTGATTCTTTTATTAAGTCCTTGCTAGAGAACCTCATATAGATAACCTTTCTTTAACACTACACTGGAGTAATTAAGGTCTTCTAAAAATTTCATGGTTAAAACTGTATGACTTCACTCATATGCAGAATATAATACTGAAAGCAGCAAAGAAAAAAAAACAAACTGAACAAACAAACAAATAACCACTGGACACAATCAATAGTTAAATGTTTATTTGGGGATGAGTGGGGATGGGATGGAAGACGGGGAGTGGGTGGGAGAATAGGGAGGGGGAGCTAAATATATGGTGATGGAAAGAGAAGTCACCTTAGGTGGTAAACTTATTATACAACAATTTGACAATGCACTGTAGAATTGTATGCCTGAAACCTTTGTAAACCTTGCTAAAAGATGTCACCTCAATGAGTCTAACAATAAAAATAAATTTAAAAGTTTAAAAAACACAAAAAAACAAATAATATTTAATTGTTAAATTTGATGAAATAACACTTAGGATTAAAACCTGAGACGAAAGTATATATTAGCATGATAATTTTTATTAGTGCTAAATTTATTGAGGTGACATTAATTAGCAAAAATTACATAGGTTTCAGGTGCACAGTTCTATATTGCATACTCCATGTGTTGCATTAAGTGTTCATCACCCAGAATCAGTTCTCTTTCCATCACCAAGACAATTTTACTGAATCTTTCTTTGAGTTAAGGACTCTGATTTGCAAATTGCTCTTCCAGAGAGGATATTGAGACTGAGGGGAGTGGCAAATATGTCTCTACTCACATACTGTTGAAATAAATATCTGCTCAGAAACCTCCACCATAAAATTTTTCTTAACAGAGAACAGAAATTCTGGTATTAATGAATTATATTATTTGTCAGTTTAACATGCCATTGAGTTTCATTTTCTAACTCACTCTTAAAGAACCTCTAAAATTACTGTTAAAGTAAGCAATTCTTCAACAGTATGTCATGTGTGTGACCTCTTCTGTGATATAGAAATTTGTATATTCCACTGTTGCCCTTTTTTGAAAAAAAAATTTTATTCAGGATCAGTAAACCTTAGATAAGATGCTGAAGTCAGTCAAAGTTGGATATTTGTAGAACTGCAGATAAGATCCCCAGGGCTCCAGGGTCTGTGCATTTGCAGGGCATAGTGCTGTCAGCTACTTGAGTTTTACCAATTTACTTCAGTGAGTTTTTGGTGATAAAACAAGTTTCTGTCAAATGTAGTCATGCATAGTCCTGGGGTTTGATGCAGTTTCCCAATAATATGGAGCAAGCTCCTGAATCATCCTGTGTTGATCACATCTTGGAAACATTTCTTTGCTTGTTGGTGTTGAAACCAATGCAGTAAACCCAGAGTGATGTGGGCAAATTCAGGTGCTGTGATGTTCTGGGGAAAAGAAAAGACAACCAGAACCGATAGTGCCATTTAATAGTGGTTATTAATGTCAAGATGGAATTACACGTTATTAAAATGTATCAGTCTTTATAATGATATTTTGAAATCATTCTAGAAAAAGTGCTATATGCTTCATTTTTTAATATCAGTAGGGTACTTGCCTGGAGTCTCTGTGTTGGTCAAGTGAAGGTCTGGTTGAATCTCTGTGCTTGTCAGGTTGAAAGACAGCTTGGGTAACATGCTACACATGTTGATGGTCTGCTTGGGGTGTCTTTGCTGGTTAGGGACATGCCTGTGCCTGCCACGTTGGCAGAGGTCTCTATGCTGGTCAGGTACGAGGTTTGCTGGCATTCTCTGTGCTGGTTAGGTTGGGGGTCTTCCAAGGGTCTCTGTGATGGTCAGGTTAGAGGTCATACTGGGATTTATGTGCCCAGTCCTGTTAAAGGCATTCTAAGAGTGTCTCTGTCTTACTCAGGTTGAAGTTCTCCCTGGAGTCTCTGCTGCATAGATTGGGGGTCTGCTGAAAGTGTCTGTGTTTATCAGGTTTGGGGTCTGTTTAGATCGCTGCTAGTGTTGCATGGGGAAATGGTAGAGTACCATACGTGTCAGGTTGTGGGTCAGCAGGAGTCTCTTTTCTTTTCAGGTTCCAGGTCTGTTGGAGTCTCTGTGATTCTTACTTTGAGTGTCTGCCTTGATCTCTGTGCTGGTCAGGTTACAGGAAGCCTAGGGGTCTGTGTTCCCAGTCAGATGGGGATCAGTCAGGGGTTTCTATGCTAGTCATATTGGAGGTCATCCCAAGGTCTCTGTGCTGGTCAGATGAAGGTGTCTGCCTGGGGACTTATTGCTGTTCAGGTGAGGGGTCTTCTTGGGATCTCTGTGCTCAGTGACTTTTGGAGACTTCCTTTGGCCTCTGTCCTGATCATGTTTGGGATATGCTTGGGTCTCTGTGCTGGTCACAAGGATATGTCTTTGGGGATTTCATTTTGGTCAGGTTGCATTGTGCTGTTCAGGTTGGAAATCTGTCAGACGTTCTTTGCTAGTCAAATTGGGGGTCTACTGGGTCTCTGTGCAAATTATGTTGTATTTCTGCCTCAGTCTTCGTGCTGTTCAGAATGATGGTCTGCTGAAAGTTTGTGTGCAATTAAGGGTTAGAGACAGCCTGGGGTCTGTGCTGGTTAGGTTTGGTGTTTACCTAGGGTCTCTGTGCTTGCCTGGTTTGGGGTCTTCTGGGAGTAAATGTAGGCGATCTTTCTGAGAACACTATGATATGTCAGTTTAGGTCTTTTGGGGCTCTCTGTGCTTGTCAGGTTGGGGGTCTGCATAGGGTCTCTGTGCCCAGTCAGGTTTGAGATCTCTGTGCTGTTATATTTAGATACCTGCTCGTTTCTCTGTGGTGGTTACACTTAGTGTCTTACTTGGGTCTCTATCCTGGTGATGTTGAAGGTATGCCGGGGGACTCTGTGCTAATCAGGTTGGAGTCTGTTTTGAGCTCTCTGCTGGTCAGGTAAGGGAACAGATCGGGTACTGTACCTATCAGGTTTGGGGTCTGCTGGGACTCTTTGTGATGGTGAGGCTGGGGGTATGCCAGGAGTTTTTCTGCAGGTAATTTGGAGGTTCCATCAGCATTCTCTATGCTAGTTAGGATGGGGATGTGCTGGAGATCTTTGTTCCTCGTCAGGTGGGAGTCTGCTTAGGATATCTCTTTTGGTTTGTTTGAAGAGCTGCTGGGTCTCTTTGCTGGTCAGGTTAATTGACTGCTGAGTATGGTGCTTGTCTGGTTGGGTGCCTGCTGGTTGTCCCTTTCTTTGTCATATTCCAGGTATGCAAATGTCCCTGTGCTTGACATGTTGAGTTTCTACCTGAGGTCTCTGTGTTAGTCAAGTTTGAGGTGGCTTGAGTGTCTCTGTTCTGGTCAGGTTGGGTTAATGCTCAAGGTCTCTGTGATAGACAGGT
Source organism: Lyroderma lyra (assembly GCA_004026885.1). Lineage (NCBI taxonomy): Eukaryota > Metazoa > Chordata > Mammalia > Chiroptera > Megadermatidae > Lyroderma > Lyroderma lyra. The sequence continues at coordinate 9,046 of PVJL010017358.1, forward strand.
TAAAGTCCTCTGGGGTTTCTGTGCTGATTAGTTTGGTGTCCTGCTGTTGTTTTCTGTTCTGGTCAGGTTGGAGGCCTGCTGGGGCAACTTTGGGCAGGTCAGGCTGGGGTTCTCTCTGGGGTTGCTGTGGTCATGTAGATGGAGGTCTGCCTAAGGTCTCTGTGCTGGTCAATTTTGAGTTCTTCCTGGTGTTTCTGTGCTGGTCAATTTGAGGGTTTGCTCAGGGTCTTTGTACCCAGTCAGGTTGTGGGTTTCTCTTGGGTCTCTATGCTGCTGAGGTTGAAAATTGCCTGGGGTCTATGTGTTAGTCAATTTTAAGGTTTGCCTGGGGTCTCTTTGCTGCTCAGATTGGGTGTTGGCTTAGAGATTCTGTGCTGGACTGGTTTTTGGTTTGCTAGTGGTAAGTATGTTGGTAAAGTAGACGACATTCCCAGGGTCTCTATGACATGCCAATTTGGGTATTTCAGGGGTCTCTGTGGTTGTCAGGTTGGCGATCTCCATGTCTCTGTGCCCATTCAGGTTGAGGGTCTGCCTGGGGTCCCAGTGCTAATAAATTTCAAAATCTGCTTTTGGCTATGTGGTGTTCACACTTAGTGTCTGCCTCATGTCTGTACACTGCACATGTTGAAGGTATGCCTGGGAATCTGTGCTCCCCAGGTTTTGATCTCTCTGCTGGTCAGGTTGCAGGACTGACAGGGAATGGTTTCTATCAGGTTGACGGTCTGCTGGGGATCTCTTTACTTGTCAGGTTCGACATCAGCTGGTAATCTCTGTGCTGGTCAGGTTGAGGGTCCCCCAGGTGTGCCTGTGCTTGTCAGAACTGGTTTTTGTCTGGGGAGTCTGTGCTGGTCAGTTTGGGGTATCCTGGGTCACTGTGCTGGACACAGAGTGTTAGCCTGGTGTTTGTGCAACAAGTCATGTGTGTTTGCTAGTGGTCTCTGTACAGGTCAAGATAAATGACTGCTTCCATTCTCTGTCTTTGTCAGGTTGGTGGTATACCTGTATTCTCTTCTGGTCATGTTAGGGGGCTTCTGGGATCCTCCGTGTGGAGTGAAATATGAAGAGATGGTCTGAAACTGGACTGTTTTCCTGAAGTAAATGGAGATGTGGATTCCAGAATACTGGATCCAGCCATGACAGAACGCTGCCTTGGCAGCACTGTCTGTTTATGGAAGAGATATGCAGCTTTCTCACAACATCTCCAGATATTCAAGGGCATGGCAATGTTTATGAAAGAAAGGTATTTTTTTAACCTTTTTTCCTTAAGCAAGTAATAAATACAATGAGGAGCCCACAGTCATGGTTCTTAGTCCTTGAGGCTCTGAGTTCCCTGTTCCCATCTTTTCTTTTATCTTGTGTGTGTCTTTTCTTTAAGTTCTGCATTATTCTTCACTCGCCTCTAGCCTTAGTCAAGCTGGATTTGACAAGTGGTGCCGAACGTGGGGCCAGAATAGGGATAGGAGTCAAGAAAGGATCACCTGTATAAAACTAAAATGGAAGAATCATTGCAGAATCCCGAATGGAAATAGAGGACTCAGAAGTCCCCTAAGGTAGGTACACTCTTTAGAATTGAAACAGGGTTACCATGGGAAAGGTAGATAGTGTTGTAAAATGTTGCCATCATGTGTGCTTATTACAGCAATTGCTTAAAATTGGTGGAGTTAAAGCTAGTGAAGGTAGGAATATAGAATTGCTTGAAGTCATTGAAAATCATTGTTTATGGTTTCCTGCCTTTGGTTCATTAGAGTTAGGAGACTGGAATAAGGTAGACAGGAAACTTTAAAAAGTTACATGTATAAGGAGTTTCTTTCCCTGTAGGTATTTGGCTGACTTGGACATTAATTAAATCAGTCTTGGAACCTTTTCAGACTGAGGATGAAGATAAAGAGGAGGAGGATAATGAGGAAAATTATAATGTGAAGGATGTATCTCAATTCAGTAAGGAAGAAAAAAATTATTATTCCTAATGTCCCTTTTAAAAATCTGGAGGATCTACTTCCTTCCCCACCTGTTCCTCTACCTCTCAGATATAAATATAACAATGGCCATTAACTGTAGAAAAATTATAGGCCTTACAAGCTTTAGTTCAAAAACAATTTTAAAAGGGTCATATTAAAGAATCTTTTAGCTCCTGTAATTCTTCTATATTTACTATTAAAAAAATCTGGAAAATGCACATTACTAGCAGATCTGGGGGCTATAAATGCTGTAATTCAGTCTATGGGTGCCTTACAAATTTGTTTGCCATCTCCTTCTATGATTCCAAGATGTTGGCCATTTTTAGTAATTGATTTAAAATACTGTTTCTTTACAATACCTTTAGCTAAAGAAGACAAAGAAAAATTTGCCTTTGCAGTTTCTTCCTTTAACAATAAGGAGCCAATGAAAAGATTTCAATGGAAAGTATTGCCTCAAGGAATGTTAAGCAGTCCTACAATTTGTCAAAATTATGTAGCTAAGTCATTAGAACCTGTCCAAAAACAATTCCAAAATGTTATTTAATCCATTACATTGATGATATTTTGTATGCTTCTGATTGAATACCGGAATTGCTCCAAGTTTATAATTGCTTAGAAAAATCTTTAAGTCAGGCAGAATTAAAAATAGCTCCCGAAAATATTCAAAACACCACATGTTTCTTATTTAGGACACACAGTGGATTGACTTAAAATTAAACCTCAAAAAGTGCAATTGAGAAGAGATAAGATTACAACATTAAATGATTTACAGAAACTTTTAGGTGGTATTAATTGGATTCAGCCAGCCATAGGAGTTTCTACTTACAAACTATCTAATCTTTTTTGTATTGCTACAAGGAGATTCTAATTTAAACTGTCCTAGATAATTAACTCCTGCTGCTAAAAATGAACTTCAAATTATGAAAAAAAATACATTCTGCTTAACTTAGTTGTGTAGATCCTACTAAACCTTGACAATTAATTAGTATTTTTTCTGTACATTATCCAACAGGTGTACTTATGCAAGATGACTACCTTGTAGAATGACTATTCTTATACAATAATATAGTTAAATCACTTTCCTCTTATTGATCTCATGGCTCAGCTCATTATGAAAGGCTGATCTCATCTTCGATCTCTTAATGACATTGATCCCTCTCATATTATTTTACCTCTGACTAAATAAGAGATAGATTATTGCTTTCAAAATCATCTTGACTGGCAAATTGATTTGGCTGATTTTATAGGATGTCTCGATAATCATCATTCTAAAACAAAAGTATTACAGTTTATCAAAAGAACGAAGAGGATATTGCCTAATATTACAAAAACTTAAGGAGCCCCTTCTGTGTTTACTGATGGATCTGGACAGGGCACAGCAGGATATACAGGGTATAAAACTAAAAAAAATACTTACCCCAGGATTCTCTGCTCAGCAAACAAAATTACCTGGGGTCATTACTGTTCTACAAGATTTTCCAGACTCCCTCAATATATTGTCTGATTCTGCTTATGTAGTCCATATTACACAAAATATTGCAACTGCATTACTTGAAAGTTCTATTAACCCTTTATTAGTAAAATTATTTGTTCAAATGCAAAAGGCTGTTAAAAACAAAACTCCTTTTTGTATTACTCATATTAGGGCATTCATATCCTTACCTGGACCTTTAATTTAAAAAAATCAAGTGACTGGTTAATTGCTTCTGTTACACAGCAAGCTGAACATGTTTACTCTCTTACTCATTTAAATACTCCAGGATTAAAATGCCCATTTCCCTATCACCTGTAGTCAAGCACGCTATATTGTGCACACATGCCCCTCCTGTCAGGTCATTAATAATCTACAAAAATTTCAGGAAGAAATTAACCCACGAGGCCTAAATCCAAATGCTTTAGGGCAAATGGATTTAACTCATTTGTTCCCATTTGGTTGTTCCTCCTTTATCATTGTAGACACCTGTTCTGGTTTTATTTGGGCTGCTGCACAGTCTGGAGAAACCACAAGGAGGAGGAATTATTATAGAAAAGCATTTTGGTACAGACTCTCCTCTTAGATCATGGAGGAAATCTCCTCCAATTACGTGGCAAGACCCCCTTACTAACATATGGTCAACAGGAAAATTACTAACATGGGGACAATATTTTGCTTGTGTGTCTCCAGATACCGGTGAAGCACATGTGAGGCTGCCTGGTCCAAGGATTAAACCATGAGTGCAAGAAAGAACAAAAGGTTTCTGGGGGACATCCAACCTCTGGTGATACAAATGGAGGGTCCAACTCTGAAGACTATGCAAATTGGACTGACTCTTAGTTCCTGTATATCTGTTACTGCCTCTAATCTCTTTATAGCTATGCTTTCAGTTTTTACTATTTCTGTAAAATATTTATCTATATGTGAAGCTACTTGCAATCATTATACTTATTGGGCTTATATTCCTAATCCACCTTTATTGTGCCCTGTGACTTGGGATGAATCTCCCTCTCCCATTTATATTATTGACTCCTCTTGGCTTCCCAGACCTGAAGATAGTTGACTGCCCTTTCATCCTCAAGAAGAAGAAATGATGTTCAATGGATGTCTGGCCATTAATGCTTTACCACTTTATGTAGGTCTTGTCTCAGGATGGTTGTCATTAACTAATCAGGCTTGGTTATCAATAATTCCTGAACATGGTAACTATTCTTATTCTCAATTTCATGTGTTATCTGGATTAAGCTTTAAATATAAAATAAGTAAAAATACTAAAAAAAAACCTCCTGACATTCCAGTTCATACTCAGAAGAAGATTTGATATTCTGGAATGGATAAAATACATTGGGAAAGATGTAGAGGGACTAATAGAGCAGTACTACTAAATGATTCTTATGGAATTGTAATGGATTAGTCTATGTAGGGTTATGTTAGTTCAAATTGTAGTGCTGCAAATGAGTCCTGCTTGGTCAAGAAAACATTAAAATTGGGTGTTTTTAGATATAATCATACCATCATGACCCATTCTTCTCTCCCTATTATTTGGCATAGATTGGATATGGTGCCTCTGGCTCCAGAAACTTCCCAGGATCCCTATCAGGAATCCTTGTTGAAAATTCCTATGAGTTTAGGTCCATGTAAAATATGGGATGGGCAATACCACCAGTCCCCTAATTATTCATTGTCCTTTTTAACACCTCTCAGAATTATACTCATTTTGTACAATCCTGTGTTACTAATCCTCATGAATTTTTAAAGGGCCAATTTACCTTGAATTTCACAAAGATGAAGTGACATCGTCCTACTACTTGTTGTCACTTGTTCACATAGTTAAATCACTCTTTATATTCAGCAAATGACAATGTTGTTGTTTTAAGACACTGTAGAAGTATGGGGATGTCAATATCACAAGAAAGAGCCTGGAAATCCTCTCCTGATATGGATATATTACTAACTGTTTTACATAGTTTGTTAATACACACTTTATATATTTAGAAAATACTGTACTAACTTTAGGAGAAGTCAAAACATTAAGAAAACAGTTAAAGCTAAAATATGATTGGAATACTAACAGCTTCTATGTAACTCCCCATTGTTACAATGCTTCTAGTACTGTACTTAGGCTACTGTACAAAGACATTTGTTAGGACATAAGGACAATTTACCCTTAGATAGTTCTCAATTAGAGATATACAATGTTTTGGATATACAATGTTGCCTTCTAACTGAAGACCATCTGTCCCTCCCACATTTCCCATGACAAAACTGACCCTTTCTCTCAGGACTACTGTCACTTCTTCACTCACACACCTCACATCACCATGTATGGCCCCAGAAGATAGCTGGTTAGTCAATGACTGGTAAGATTCCTCAAGGGAGGAACCACCTAAGACAGGCACAGTCACATAGGGCCTATCAGGAGAGAATTTGGGCTCAAGAAATGTGAGACACAAATTCTCACCCTCTCTGAAGTTGATCTTGTGTCCCCTGGCTGCCTCGCTCCCCCCACCACATATATCTCAGCTTGAGATACCATGAAATGATCTCAGCCACTTCCCTTTAATGGATATTTTTATAACAATGACTCCATTCATTCTGATTACATGATGGTGTATAAATGCACAATATGTGCTGGAACAGAATGGGGAATTTCTGGAACGAACAGCTATAAGGCATGATAATCACAGACTAAAAATAGTACTCAATAACCACTTTAATCCGTAATGCAAAAAGAAGTGGCAAAGTCAGCATTTCTTGTCAGACAAAAACGAAAAGGGGGAAATGTGGAGGGACATGTGAAAAGATTGTATGAGATTTGTTGTTTTTCTGAAGTAAACCGAGGTGTGTATTCTGGAATACTGGGTCCCACCAACACAGAACATTGTCTTGGCATCACTGTCTGTTTATGAAAGAAATATGCAGCTTTCTCACACCATCTCCAGACATTCAAGGAAATGGCAATGCTGTTGAAAGAAAGTTATTTTTTTTGTCTTTTTTAACCTTGTTTCTTTAAGCAAGTAATAAATATGATGAGGAACCCATAGTCGGGTCTCTTAGCCCTGGAGGCTCTGGGTCCCCTCTTCCCATCTTTTCTCTCTATCTTGTGTGTTTATTTAAGTTCTGCATCACTCTTCACTCGCCCCTAGCCTTAATTGAGCTGGTCTCAAAACCTCTGTGCACAGTAATATTGAGGATCTGTCTGACGTCTCTCTGCTAACCAGCTTGGAAGTCAACTGGGGGCTAATTGTTTATCATGTTGAAGTCTGCCAGGTGTCTCTTTGTTGGCAAAATTGGGTGTCTGCCTAGGGACTTGTTTTGGTCAGGTTGAAAGTCTTATTCGAATCACTGTGCTGGTCAGGTTGGGAATCTGCCTGTGGTTTGTGTGCCAGGTAATGTTAGGTCTTCCAGGGGGATCTTTGCTGGTCAGATTAGAAGGCTCCCTTGGGTCTCTGTACAGGTCAGGTTGGAAAAAGAGGTAGGCCAAGAAAATGTAAGCTGAGGTAGCTCAACTTTCTGAATTTCATTAAGGAAGCTGGAAGAAGCAATGGAGGCAGATAGGATGCAGGCTAAATCTGTTTATATTGGTAGGGGCGAATGTTGTCAAATCTGCCTTTCTCTCTTCTCCAGGGTTTAACCCTCTCACAATGTTTCAGGGATTTGTTTTCATGGCAACCACTCTGAACAGTGTTTGCAATCAGGATCCAATGAGTGTGTCCCAAGTCCTGAGGGTGCAGCACAAAAGATTGCAGCTGAAAAGGTGGTGGGTTGAGAGCATGTGCTTAGCAAGCCATGAGGTTGCTGCGAAAACACTGCATGCAAGTGTGCCTTTACCTCTAAAAGTCCTTTAAGCCATGATGCTGTATCTGAGTCCCTAATTTTGCCTAGGGCAGTTAAATGTTTCATTCAGCTTACTTGCAACTTAGAGCTTCAGAGCTAGGCTTCCAGACTTTGTCTCTAACAAGTGGCTTTTTGGTGTAGCTCCCTCAGCGTCTCATCATTTTCCCACCTCTCTGGCTTCCACTCTTGTCATTGCTTGGCCTTCCCCTCCCCTATATCCTGAAGCTCCCTGATTTCTTTCTATTTCTTTTAGTTAGCTGTGGTGGTGTCAGGTCGCAATCTGTCTCTGTTTTCTCCCCTCTCTCCCACTCGCCCCCGTTTCTAACCTTCTGGTATTTTCCTGCAATGCATTGATTTTTTGAGTTGTCTCTGTGCCATTCAAGAATTCTCATGTAGGATTTTGTTGATCATTTTATTGTATTTCCCAGGAGAGATTTTAGGGACTTCCTGTTTGGTCACCCTCTCACCAAACATCCTGAATCATCCTGTGTTAAGCTCATTTTACTTTTTTAATTAAACTCTTTATGTATTTATATTTACGTACGTGCTTTTTGTATTATAAAGAAAGTTTGGCATTTGACTTTTTACATATGATGGTACAACAAATTTTATGTAACAAAAAATTACAAAACAAGAACAAACAAAAAGTACAATATTTATGTAAAAATTGTTCATATAAAAGAACAGTTATTGTATTTCAGAGTATTATTTTACATATGAATATCTTTTTAGACTTACATTTTAAACTCATAAGTATAAATAGAAAAATTGAAATAATTATATAGGTACAGAATTAGTACTACACATGCATAATGCACATACTAATTTATCCCTCACAAATTTGGGCAAAAATGTATGCATTACACACCACAAAAGACAACTTTTGCAGCCTTACCTGAATGAGAGGTCCTAGTCAAATGTCCCTTCTATCTCACCTGACTCTCAGTGAGGTCCTGATTATATTTCTGTAGTAAATTCAAAGGTCATTTGATTTGAGAGAAAAGGCCCAGCAGTTGGAATCAACAAAAAGAAAAGAAAAGGAATAACAAAAAACAAGTAAGAGAGAAGACAACATGGCGACTGGAGAGGAGGTTCCTAAAGCCTCTCCCAGAAAACACAATTGAATGGCCGTCCAGGAGCCAAGAAAGAGGACCTGGAGTGACAAACCGGCTGTTGAGAAATCCACAAATTGCAAGTAAACAACTGAAGGCTGGCGAGAAGGGGGCGAAATGGGGAGAGGGAAGGGAGCAGAGATGGACCACGCAGGACACGATCCCTGCTGACTATTCGAAGCTGCGCAGTTTGGGGGAGGGGAGAGAGACTGGGGAGCTGGGGACGAAAGGAGTTTGGGAGCAAGCCTCTGGAACTCTTGAGTGGTAGAAGGGCTGAGTGAGGACACTGAACTGCAAAGATAACACCCCAGCTCTAAGTCCCATGGAGACCTACACAGGGATGCAGTTCCTGTTCCAAGACTGCTGCAAAGGTGACTCTGCGGTCTCAGGCCAGGCCCACAGCTTTGGACTTATGGAGCAGGCACTTCCTCATGCACCCCAGAGTTCTGAAAGCAGTGTGAGCCTTTAGACAGCCAGGTACTGAATTAGGGCTGGGAAGAAAGACTGATTTGATTTGCTAGCATTCACCCAAACTAGCAAAAACAGCTTCCCCTGCAAAGGGCAGAAGGCAAGCCTTTTGTTGGCCTCTCCACAGGATATATGTGCATAGCCTCCAAATGCAGTAGGAGATCAGAAACAAGAAACAAACAACCCCCTCTCCCCCAAAACTTGACCCCCAGCGCCACCTAGTGTCTACCCTACAGCAAGGCACCACAAAAGCAATAATCTGGGCACTGAACATAAAGCCCTCATGTCAAAGAGGAAGAACCCAGCGGACAGGATGAATTCCTTAAAAACTAAAACTCCTCAGAAAGAACATGAAATTCACCCAGAAGATAGCCTGTTACAACTGGAAGGGACTCACTTAAGTGACGGAGAATTTAAAGCAGCCATTCTAAAGGCTGTGAGAGAAATGAAAACCTATTGGCAGAACACCATAGCTGAGATAAATAACATAAAAAAGGATATAAATGACATAAAAAAGGAACTCTGTGAACAAAAAGAACAATTTAACAAAGAAATTCAAAACATAAGAAAGATTG
>PVJL010017359.1:0-18468 GCA_004026885.1 Lyroderma lyra
TGGATTCAAGAGGATTAAGAGCTGAAATGTTCTAAGCCTTTTTAGGAGAGATAAAGGAAAGAAATTCCCACGGGTCCTCTCCCTATGATAAAAATGGAAAGACTGAGCCCAAAGCCACACATGAATTTTCCACTTGTGTAAAGAGTGCACCCTCCCTCATCCACTATCCATCATTACTATAATCAGATTGTTCTATTTTCAAGGGTGGGAGCTTCATTGAAGCTTTCAAATATAGCTTTGATAATTTGCCTCTGCATATCTGAAATAAAAATCTAGAAAAGCAACATATATTTTACATGTCCCATTGGACAGGTATTGTCATATTTAGAAATTCTGTATTTCTTCTTCTGTATATCTCTGTGTTTTCTATATGTTTTTGTTTTTGTTTTGCTTTGTTTTTATATAAGAAACACTCTTAATTATATAACACTTAGTCTTCCCTTAGGACATTCCTACACATACACATACACCATGTACACCAACATAGATGCTTAATAAATATTATTAGAAAATGAGAATTAACTATAACTAGATCCAAGAGGACAAATAGGTGAAATTTAAAGGAAAATATACTTATTATTTTGGGCTTCTACAATCTATAGCAAAGCATGAATATTTTCAACTAAAAGTGTTTGCATGCAACTTATTAAACATAACATTCTTTAGCTATTAAAGTTATGCAAACATAGTCAACAAGACATTGCTGACAAGAAAACCTCAGAAAGACATGATCTTGAATCCAAATTTTAAGAGATACAGACTGTGTCAAGGTAGCTTCTTTCACTTTTTAATGAAGTGGGGAATTATAACACAGGAAAATGTATTATGAATGAAAAAAAGGTAGGACGTTTAAGTCAAGAGTCCCAGAAGTTCTTCCCTGATGTTTAATTTAATCTCTTGAGGGTAACTTATAAAAAGTCTTTATTTGAATGCAAACTGGCAGATTTACTTGATTTTTGCTTCCTGGGCTCTCAGGTAGTGAAGCGATAGGAAGACATATTTTTGCACTTGCAGAGATTCACTTCTCATGGAAGGAAGTCGCGAAGCCAAGAAGGGACGAGGCCTTGGGAACACAGAGGGAGAACAGGGTAGTGGAGCTGAGGGTTCAGGCACAGAGGATGAGCTGACAACACGACCTACTCAGAACTGCCCTCTGTCATCACAGACTTGCCGTGCTGGGGGTGGACATACCTGACCTTCTCTCACAGTTTCCACACAGACGTTTTTGCACTATTTCACCCTAGCACCGAGCTCTTTCTGCTTCCTCCTTTCCTGTTCCCTTACTCATAACTGGGCTGAGCAGAACGTGAAAAGGCCAATCTGTTTTTCATGCAAGTCTACATCCTTAGGACTTAGGTGGGCCTGAGAAGCAGTAACAGACACGATCAGCACAGAGACTAGAAAGGCCAGCTGAGGACAGAGCAGGAGGCACGCCACACATGGAGATGGGGCTCCCTGCTTCACAGATCATGGGGGATATTTTTATCCACATGAGGGGCCAAGACAAGTTGTATTTCAGGAAGATGAATCTTTAGAAATGATGGAGAAGGTATAGATGAGAGAAAATGCCAGACTGAACCAAACCAGGTAGCTGGGACCAAGGAGGAGGAACGTCTCAAAATGCTGGATACGTTATTACCTGTTCTTAATACAAAAGTTTCAAATCCCTTTGCAGCCTTTTCTTCCATCGTAAAATAACATTAAACCAAAGAACTACTGTAGGATTGCTCAGAATTAATAAATTTTAAAAATGTGCTTAAATCACTAGGTGAAATACACACAATATATAAAATATTGTACTGTAACTTCCTTAACCCCAAAGAAAAAATAAAGGGAGTTCCCTGGTGGTGTAGTGGCTAGGCTTCAGCACTCTCAACGTTGTGGCCTGGGTTCGATTCCCAGCCAGGGAACTACAACCCCCCCGCCAAAAAAAAAAAAAAGGAAAAATAAATGTGTTGAAAAATGTCTCCAATATAAAGTTAAACTGCATCATTATTAATAGTATTTTGTGGACTATGAAAATAGTATATTTTATGCAAAATAAAACATACACAGATACGTGGAAGAAAGAAAAAAGGAAGGGGAAAGGAAGGAAGGAAGGAAAGTGGTGGGAGGGAGAGAGGAAGAGGGGCAGAGAGACACTGAGACTTGGCATTGTCATGGCAATGGCCTAGATTCACAATGGATTGGTTTCTCTTAAAAATAGTAACAACAGAATATTTTCCCCTCAACTTTGTTAGAATCACTAATGGGTGCTTTCAATTACCAGGAAAACGTGGTTCACAGGATCAGCTTTTGCATAAATTTCCCCCTTCCTTGCAACTTCCAAAACCAAGATGCAACACCCTCTCCTGGACTTCATGTGCTTCTTAAGCAAGGCCAGCACTGTAATTACTGAACTCCCCCAGAGGTCCAACTAGATTAAAAGACGTAGAATGGTTCTATTGTCAAAAAATGCCAGAAGGTCCTTTTGAAATAATCTAACTCAGGCTCATACTTGAAAGTCTTGAAAATGGAAGTCCTGTTTTCATCACTTTTAAAGATTTTAGTAACATACCTTCATCTGCTGACACTCTGACATGTAGTGGGCCTTGGAAACAGACACAAGAGCAAGAAGAGAGGACGAAAACAGTGAATGCAGCAACCATGGTGATAACCGGAGGGCACTTTCACCTTCATGGGGTTCCTGTCTGACACGGCACAGGGCACCTTGTACATGACGCTGACAGGCACTTTGAGACAGGCATTCCCATTCTATAGAAGATGGCTCAGGGAGTCAGAAAGTTAAAGGGGCACTGCTGGCCAGCTGGCTGCAGCACTCGAGTTCAAACCCAGGACTGTCTGATTCCCAAACTTAATTTAGTTGAATCTGACCATGCTACCCACGCCACACAAAGTTAAGTTCTCCTGTTAAAACACCTTAACACCACATCCAAGCAAAGCTCGGGCTTACCCAGCTGGCAGGCAAAGTCTCCTGGTCTGTTATAAACATCCAATTCCTCAGAGATCGTTAAGAAGCGATCACATAACTGGAAATATGCAGTACGTATTATTTATTTTCTACTTGTAGGAAATTGCCTACATTACAGCTATAGATTATGCGTTACCTCACTATTTGTTGCTTCAGGCTTCAGCAGTTACCCGGCTCCTGCTTTATGAAGCCTGCTATCAATACCACCTTATAGATGACTTTAAATCATACAGACAGCCTCTCTGAAGACGACGCTGACCAATTCCTCTCTATCTGTACAGGAATATGAGGGCTGTCCAGAAAGAACTCCAGCCACGAATGCCTCCATATTTCATATTATCATATATGGCTGGATACTTCCCAGAAAGCCCTCGTACATCAGAAGAGGAAAAACATTAGCCATTGCTAATTTTCGGGGACAGCAGCAAGGCGCACTGAAAAGGGTCAGAGTTACACCGTGCCTGCTGGGAATTGTTAATCAGGCGTCCTGGATAAAGTTTCCACATGTATAAAATAAGGGCAGAATTCTATCTACCCCACATGGTTATGGTAAAGCTTAAAAATGAGACACAGAAATGACCTACTTCCTGTACTACAAGGACAAATGTGTACTTATAGGTCTGGGAGTCCCAGACATTAGCTGTCACCACGGACTGATCATCAGGTCTTCGCTGTGGGGCCCTCAATCAGCCAGGTCCTTTAAGGTTTCTGAGACCTGGCTTTCTGATCTTTATGGGGAGAACGAAAAGGAGGAACACTTACCCTAGAACTGACACTGGGTCAGTAACTGTCAGTTCCCTCCATGATTACACAGGAGCCGTTTGAAAAGGCTCCCTTCCATCCTGTAGTCACGCACATCAGCAGTATCTGACCACACTCGGGGCAAAGGTGTAGAAAAGGGGGTGCTTGGACACTTTACACAGGGTGGGGTATCCGCCAGGCCGTGACTGGTTCAGGCACAGATGCCCATGGCACACTCATCACTAAGTGATTACCAGATGTGTTCCAGTGGAAACTCAGACTATACTGTCCTCTGGTGTCTGACTCGGGCTCCGAGCATGAACCTCATCACATGCCCTCTCCTGCTTGGACGTCTTAAAACTCCGTTCTCGTTTTTAAAATAAAGTTAGCACTTCTTCACATGGCTTACCTGGGTAAGATCGAGGCCTTGCAAACTCTTAAGCCACTCTCCTGAGTGGCTACCCTAAGTCACACGTGACCTCTGACTGTGCTGGAATGACCGGGCTCCTTCCTACCTCCCCACCTGGGCCTGTGCTGTTCCCTCTGCCCAGGCTGACCAGACGTCCCATTTTAAACAGGACAGAAAACAGCGACGCTGCCCCATTTCCAACGGTACGCAGCGTCAGCCAAGTCTCGCTGGGCTAAATTCAAGGTGTCCATAGGCTGACCCTATGTACCAGTGGAAACAAAACAGTACCGTTGTTTTCTGTCTCATTTAAAATGGGATGTCTGGTCAGCCTACCTCTGCCCCAAATGCTTGCTTAGCCTGGTCACCTCTTACTGCCATTCCCTTTTGTCCTATTTAAATGGGAATGTTAATGGGACCTTTCTCAAGTCCTTCCATCACTTACAGATCACCCTATGTGCCCGCTTACCATAACATGCTTACATAAATTACAAATGCAGTATGCACTTATGCAACATGTAGAACCTTCCTGAGACCCTAGGAAATCAGAGGACTAATGACAGCAATGTAGGTGGCCAGCCCGCTCACTGATGGATCGCCGGGGCCTATCGGTAAGTTCAGTGCCCAATGTACACACACAGAACGAAGCCACTAATGCTGTCGGAGCACGACATGAAGTGAGAAACCATTTCTTCAGCTACTCTATGTGAAAATATTATTTTGTAAAAGACTTGGCTTCGTTTTTATGGCCGAGCATGTAACTTCCAGCCTAATTACTCAGTTCTTACTATAATGTACTTGCATAAGCACACTAGATGATTTTCTTTTTACAGTGAAGTGTAAACATACAAACTAACAACATCAAAGTCACAGAAACAACCTTAGGACATGAGGTAGAGTGGGGCTTCTCTACCTTCATGCTATAGGCATTTGGGGCAGATGGTTCTTTGTTGTGGACATGATCTTGTGCAAGGTAGGATGCTGACCATCGTCCCTGGTACCCATTCACCCCCAGCGCTGACCACTGATAAGACGAGGAGGGACCCAAAACGATCAGGGATTTATTTATTAAAAAAATTGTGTGTTTATTTTTACATGTTAAAACTTAAATCACCTTCAAGGTTCACTCCATTTACCTACTGACACATTTTTCCCACTGCTCAAACAGTTTGTGAACTCATCAGTTTTTATGTCTTTTAGTGCTTCTGCCATTTTTTTGTTTCATTTCTTCTACATCGGCAAAACGTTTCCCTTTAAGGATGTTTTTCATCCTGGGAAACAAAAATAGTCGAGAGGGAAAGATGGGACGAATAGGGAAGGTGTGGCACGGGGGTCATCATGCCATTTTGCTCAAAAACTGCTGAACACTCAGTATGGTGTGGGCAGGTATGTTTCAAAGCTGCATGTTGTTCATGTCAATTACCCATCATAAAATGGGCAAATGCATTGAAAGGGTCTCCAAAAAAATTTACTAAAACCAAATGCAGCCTCTCACAACCACGCCAGTTGGTACATGGATGCAGATGGGCTCCGAGAACACTCACCTAGTGGAGAAAACCTGTGCTACAAGGGGCCCGCCCTCCAGAAGGTCATTCCAGTGTTTTGGGGGTCCCCCCTCGTATGTCCGGACATTGCCAAATGTGTCCTGGGTGACAACATCCTCCCTGGTTGAATACAGATATAGAGAATCTATATTAAAGCATTATATTTGCTCTCCATGTGCTCCAAACCTAGGTGGGTGGGTTAACACAAGTACAAAACAATGAAAGAGACTCAAACTGAATATCATAACGTTTAAAGAAAAACCTCTCCTTTTTCAAGGATTCAGAATTTCAGACTGTATTGTCTCGCACAAATTCTGCCATAGCCATGGTAAAGTCAATGCTCTATCACCTTTATGAGCTGTTTAATAGAAGCAGCATTGCATCACATCCCCGAGAGCATCAGTGACTATTCATAACCATGAGTTTCCATAGGAAAACAGAACTCCACACCTGGCTTTCACGAGAAGTCGAGCATTTCGAAATTCCTTTAAAAGTCAATTTTTAGCAGTATGCAAGAGTGCATTCATATCTCATTGGACAAATATAGAAGACTGAAATATGAGGAAAATAATTTTTTTTCAGTATTTCCAGTTCAATGAAAGATGAAATAGAATCATTGGCGGGGGGGGGGGGGGGGTGGTGGGCAGAAAACTCTGAAAATTCCAGAAACATATTGAACTGAAGTGTAAAATATTTCTTGGTGCTAAAAGCAATGCAATCTGCGCACACAGAAATCAGGTGTCTTGCAATACCCTGCTTATGCTTCACTGTCCTGTCCCAATGTCAACTATTCCTGTGACACCTTCCCTGATCTCTGTGTCCAGAGAGGACATGCAGGTCACATTACACGGTGATCATCGGCCACTGGTTTTCACTTTGTTCTATCAGTTCCCTTCAGGCCAGTATGTGTTTAACAGTCTATTGCACAGAATGTGGGAAGAACCAGTAAATGGACAAGTGGATGAGCAACCAAATATACATGGTGTAAGATAAGCACGTGCTACTTTGAGTTTGTTTCAGTCTTATGAGAGAAAATGATTTGCTCTAGATCATACTGATAAAATGTCCTGAATGTCCGTAACTTCCACCAGAAACTGTAGCACCTAAGTTGTTACTAACAGACACACCAGCAAATCCAGAGAGGGCTCAGTAAACACAGAATATTATATGTTGTAATGCATCATGTGTATTCCACATCGTAATAATTACACAATTGTGTTCCATTCTCTGCATCCAGACAACCATCCCAGCTATACAAACTGGGTTAACATTATTTGTAAATTCCCATCCAGCTAATTAAATGGTGCAGACCTGACAAATGTATCTGATACATAAAACCTGTCACCGTTTCACGATGTCAGAGGACTGTGGTTGGTTAAAATGTTGCAAAGAAACATTTACCACAATTTAGTCAGAGGACTTGATTATATGACTTGGGTAAGGTGAAAAAGCCCAAAATGATTAAATTACTTGATGCAAATATGACATATTCAGAATTTCTCAAAGTAATTGGGAAATAGAAAGATGCATACTTTTGCATATACAAGATCTGACAATTAAGTTCGTGAACTCATCTTAGAAAAAGTGCTACATACCTCATTGCTGAGTATGACTATGGTCCCCTTTGAAGTCCTCCCCTTAGTAAACTATACACTGACACCAGCACCTAGTCCACCCTTCAAAGCTATTTTCGAACTCTTTTTCTGTAATGGCCATCATCGCTTGATGTCCTCAATGTCACCAAAATGTCTTCCTTTCAATATTTCGTTTATCTTCAAGTAAAGAAAAAAGTCATTGAGGCTAAATCAGGTGAGTAGGGAGGGTGTGCCAATACAGTTATTTGTGCACTGGCTGAAAACTCCCTCACAGACAGTGCCGTGTGAGCTGGTGCATTGTCGTGATGCAAGAGCCATGAGTTGTGGGTGAAATGCTCAGGTCATTTTTGTCTTTTTTCACTCAGCCTTTTCAGCACTTCCAAATAAACTTGGTTGACTACATGTCAAATGGTACAAATTCATACTGAACAATCCCCCTATTATCAAAACAGGTTAGCAACATCATTTCGACTCTTGATTTAGACTGACGGAACGTTTTTTGGTCATGGAGAATTGGCTGACGTCCATCGTACACTTTGACACTTTCCTTTCAGGGTAATATTGGTACACCCACGTTCTATCACCAGTGGTAACATGGCCCAAAACAGTCTTGCCTCTCCAAAAGGTTTTCTTGGCAAACTTTGACCCTCCTTTGCTTTTGTTCTTTGGTGAGCTCCTGTGGGACCATTTTTGCACATACCTTTCTCAAGCCAAGATTCTCAGTTAAGATTTTCCCATTTCTCCAACACTATTTACTTGGTCTGCTATGTTTCTCACAATCAGCCGACAATTCTAATGAACAATTTGACGAATTTTTGCAATGCTTTCATCAGTTCTGCTCATTACTGGCCGCCCTGACCTCTCCTCATCAGTAACACATTTAATCCATTTGTACACTGCTGTTTTCTTCATGGCATTATCCCCATAAACCTGGACTAACATGTCCCTGATTTCACTTCCACTCCTGCCAAGTTCAACAAGAAATTTTTGTTTGTTCATTGCTCTAATTCAAGCTCCAACATTCTCACAACAGCTCACAAAAACACACAATAATAATGAACACAGCTACACATCAACATGAACACAGCTGTGAGACACAGATATACCAAGGTTATGATACCTTACTGACTGGTTTGTACAGTGCTGCCAATATAACTCGTGGTAGCAAGTTCAAGAATTTAATTGCCAGACCTTGTATGCCCTATGATTAAACAAGATATATTTTTTCATTCATTAGATTCCAGTATTTTATAAAAGGGACATTCTCTCCATGATAGTAATATTGGGATAAAAATGATTTCCACAAATCTCCAACAGAGCAGTTAATTACAATAACCAATAAATTGATACCACTACTACCATTATGGCTACATGAGGGGAAATGAGGATCCATGTTTGTTCTGATTGTGTTGCCTTTATTTGCCATTGGCTTTCATTCATACATGCTAATCACAGAAGCAGGGGTCTGGGGACTTGATACAGCAGGCCATGGAAAATCGTTTTTGACTGGTTCTGGAAAGCATGTTTCCATTGTTTTTCCCACGGCAAGTTTACACTACTCATTTGTTCAGTGTTGATTACAATGGAAACTTACTGTGGTTACCCAACAACATTCTCAGTGCCAGAGGTAAATAGAGAGAGTGATCATTTTGCTGCAGCTCAATTCTAGAGTATTAAATGCCTCAGGGAATGAGAAAATATTTGCCTAGTGCTTCATATGCCAAGCACTGGTTAAGTGCTTTTAAATATGCTGTCCTCTCATCCACATGACCCTGTGAGTTAGATGTTACCATCTCCATGTTGTAAGTGCATAAAATGGAGGCTTAAATGGGAACCTTGTCCAAGGTCACTCAACTACCCAGACACGTTACTACTCAGACTATTAAGTGGACTGTGACATTCAT
Source organism: Lyroderma lyra (assembly GCA_004026885.1). Taxonomy (NCBI): domain Eukaryota; kingdom Metazoa; phylum Chordata; class Mammalia; order Chiroptera; family Megadermatidae; genus Lyroderma; species Lyroderma lyra. The sequence goes on from PVJL010017359.1 coordinate 9,162, forward strand.
CTTGAATAGACAGAAAATACTGTATCCTTTTTATCAAGTACCCTTAAGGTAAAGCTAGCAGAAACTGCTAGAAACCCAAAGACAAAAATTAACTCCAGTAGCCTTTCCCTCAGCCACCCTAGATAAGAATGTTGCATTGGGGTAAAGGAACGTTTCCAAACCACAGACGATGTTACGTAGTAGGTTTATCAATCAAATGTGAAGTATAGAAATCATGCTTATTACATAAGACACTAGACAGAGTTATTTAAAAAAACTCTAACTGAAATATGATACATTCTTTAGAGCATTCTTTCTAAATATATTGAATATCACAGTGTTTTAAATTTACAGATGTCGCAGCATGTTACTAAATACAAATAGGATTCAGAAGATGACGGCTATCACGTTGCAGGATCATATAATTGGAATTCTACACTATGTTTGCCCACTCCATGGAAAGGTCCATAATAAATCTGAGTTTTACTGTCACCGGTCCCCTTGAGTTCAAGTTACTCATCTTGTTGCTGAAAATACACTCCCAGTTGTCAAAATTTTAGTATCAGTCAACAATCTCTCTGCATCCTGCTTTCCTTTGAAAAAGTTTGGCAGATAAACATAAAATCTGTGTCCTGCATGTATGTTTATATTAACAGTACCTGCTCGAGCTGAAAACTCGGCGGTCACAGTGAACTAAGGCTGTGCAAACAGTCATTGTGACTAACCTGAACAAGAAAGCCTGGCATCAATGCATTAATAAGAAATACGAAGGTCCCGGAAGTTGGCAGAACCAGCAGAAATCAGTGCTTCACTCCAGCACGACTACAAGCCAGACTGTCCTCAAGCAAAAGTTACATCACTGTACCAAAGTTCACCTTGTTCTGTTCTCAAACACAATCAGGATACACTCTTAGGTTCTGAGAAATCGAGTGATTCTGAATATAGAGAAAGCATCTTAACACCATTGCTACTTAAAGCAAGGTCTGTGAGCTCTGTCACAAACAAAAGCCCACTCAGGGTGACAGGAGCCAAATTCACATTTTTACCAGTTTCCCAAGTAAGATGAGGGTACATTTAATTTGAGAAGTTGTAATAACAATAAACAGGTATCATGCCCTCTGGTTAGCATAAATGTAATTGTGTGGACTGTTCCAGAATTTCTAGTAAAAAGATGCAAGTCATTATTAACACGATTCAGAGATCTCCTGTAAAATATTACTTTGCAGACTTAGTTAAGAGCCAGATGGCCTCCAAAAAAGACCACAAAGGACATCATCTGCACCCTCCCCTAGCATTTTTGTTTGTTTTAACTGTAAAGCACTTTGCCTGTAACAAGTTCCTGACTGGCTGACTGGAGCTGGTAAACACCCTCCCACTCCCTTTTTCATAGCTGGACACGATACACACAGTGAGTTTCTACTGAAAGTTTTGTGATACAACAGGGGTCCCCAACCCCCAAACCAAGACTGGTACTGGCCTGTTAGGAAGTGAACCATGATCAAGCAAAGCTTCATCTGTATTCACAGCTGCTCCCCATCGCTCATATCACTGCCTGAGCTCCGCCCCCTGTCAGATCAGAGGCAGCATCAGATTCTCACAGGAGCACGAACCCTATTGTAAACTACACGTGAGAGGGATCTAGGTTGCAGCTCCTTACGAGACTCTAATGCCTGATGATCTGAGGTGGGGCTGAGGCGCTGATGCCAGCGCTGGGGAGCAGCTGCAAATACAGATGAACATTAGCAGGGAGGTCTGACTATACAGAGACCATAATCAATCAACTGCTTGCAGACGCATATCGAAACCCTATCAGGGCATGGTGACAATTAAGCTGCATCTGGTGGCAGGCTTTAAGTTAGAATCAACACTTATTTAGTTCATGCATGGCTTATCCATTATTTTATTTATCACTTCCATCTGCACTCCTTTCCCGCACTGCTCACTTGTCTTAGATGGGACCATCTAGTTGTAGGAAAACAAGCTCAGGACTCCCACTGATCCTGCATTATGGTGAGTTGTATAATTATTTCATTATATATTATTATGTAATAATAATAGAAATAAAGTGCACGATGAATCTAATGCAACTGAATCATCCCCAAACCACGCCCCTCCCAATTCCCCACCCCGATTCCATGGAAAATTGTCTTCTATGACTGGTACCTAGTGTCAAAAATGTTGGGGACCGCTGTATACAGAACCAGCAGTCAGCAAGCACAATGAGAAAGCAGGTGATGGCTCCCAAGCAGGTACTCAAGAGGCCTGCTAATAGAAGGGAAGGAGGACAGGGCACTCCTGGTGGCCAGCATGGGTATTGCACAACAACCAGGAGTCAGCCCTGCCCTTGCTATTACAGTGAGTGAGATGAGAATTCAACAGCACAGCAATCCGCTGAATGTGAAAGAAACCTCTGGGTAATCTGCCAAGCCTGGAGCCCTATCTCCTAGAAGAACCCAACTCCCAGAGCTCTGAGAAAAGGCAATCCTGGTGTCTCCTTACTCCACAAAGTAAGGGGAACCAGGGCTCTTTAATTTGTAAAATTTCAGGTTAGGACACAGTATAAATTAGACCTGAACAGGGGAGCCAGGGGGACCATGCTGATACAGGGCTAGGATGGCTAATTTACCTGACTACATACTACCACAGAATGAAGAACCCAGCAATAGAAAAGGAGAGAAATACAGAAAGGATGACATCTTCACACCTGACTGGTCCACTCTGATTTTAGCCCAGCTGTACTTCCACTCAGTAGCATGCCTTGTATTCTTCCAGTAAACTAACTTTTTGGTTGGGCTAGTTTAGGGTGAGTGGGTTCTCTGTTTCTCACAACTGAGATTTCTTGGCAAAGGGGCTACTCCCATCCACGACACCATAGCCCAAGCCAGGATATGTACATAGGTGGGTTGATCATTTTGCCTCCACTGTAATATTTTTCTGTTACATTAGACATGTCGGATATCACCGGTTCTGTGTCATCACATGGTCTTTTCCCTCCATCTTTCTTGACCTTGCACACACAGATGCTTATTATGTTTTTCACCCAGTGCACATCGACATGGAAGAGTGTTCAGACATTCGGTTCAAACAGCATGCTTTCACTGAATTCTTAACAGCGGAAAATGTTTCTCCTATTGGAATTCACAGACAAACACAAACCATGTATGGTGATCGGTGTGTTGATGTGAGGACAGTGAGACACTGGGTGAGATGGCTCATCTGTAATGAAGAGGTGAAGTCGTAAAGTCGGCCGTGAGGACATGGTTTCAAAACAGAAACAATGATTTTTTTTTTTAAGATGGATTTCAAAAACGAGTGCAGGGTTGGCAGACGTGTATGGAAGCCTGGGGTGATTTTGTAGAAAAATCATTATGCAGCTTTGAAAATAAATGTAGATACATTACTCTTTTTATTCCATTTAAATATTTTATCCCATTCATTTTCTAAGTGGAGGGAAAACTTATCAGCCCACCCTTGTATGTGTATAAAATAGATCTATTTTTAAAGACCAAATCTTCTTGAATTCTTTGCATTTCTGTATTTCTACCCTTAAAAAAATGTGAGTAGAACTCCACAGTGCCTTTACTCACAGGTCAGGAGTTAAGACAGAGTCTAAGGCTCCTTGAGAAACAGGCAAACTGCACCATTCCAGGGCCTCACTCTGCAGGGGCTCACTTGGGGAGGCGTCCACTGCCTCTTTAAACAGCTGACTTGGCTTCCCAGAGCACAGGACACAGCAGGCTGTGCCCACCAAGGTGCTGATGACTCACTCTTCTCTCAACTCCACTGTGTAACCTGACACAACGGATCCCCAAGCCACCACCGCTGTGAAAGCTGCTATTTCTATCTTAGAGTCTTTTAATTTGTATTTCCCCCAAATGGCTTATGGCTGCTTGTCAAGTGGAATTCTCACTTCATTTGGAGCTCCTGGCTCTCTGATAAGAAAGAACAGGCTGGCGGGGGAGTTGGCATGCCCCCCGACACCACACCGTGCAAGCCACCAACAGCTAGCTTCTCCACAGCCCAGGGAGGCTGTCGCACAGCTGTCTCCGGCTGAGACCCACTTCTCGCCTACAAGGTCCCCAGTAGCGCTTCGGCAACCTGGGGGAGGAAGTCTGGGCTGCAAACAGATGCTGTGACACTATTCTCGTGGGGACCTTTCGTGAACCTTGAAGGGGCACTTAGGGCTGAAGAACATCCCATCCCTGTTCACTCACAGGAATGCGAACAGTGATCGAGGAGGGTCCCGGTCCGGGAAGCAGGATGACAGAGTTTGACGCTCCTGTCTGCAAAGCCTGAATCCCAACTCTGCCACACATTTACTAGGTGAGATACTGGGAAACTCACCTAACCACTCTAAACTTCAGATTCTTTATCAAACAAACAAACAACAACAACAACAACAACAAATCAGTAAGAAAACGTAAAGGACCTGCCTTTGGGGTGAAGAAGAAATGTAGTTATATGGATTAGGAAAGTGCCCGGCCCATCCTGAGCGCTCAAATTTGCAAGCTTCGGCACTCATCATCGTCAAGTGAGGTCTGATTTAGGCCTTAATGCACATAAATTCTCCAGTGTTCACCTCTTTCTGTTGAATCCAACTAAATGTCACCCTTCAGGAATGAAAGATCCTCCTCCCCATTCTTGAGGGAGAAAAGCTAACTTGTGGAAAGTTAATTCTCCTCACTGACACGAGCCAGACTTCTTGAGCATTGTGTAAAAGCGCATCTGAAAACGGAGATCTGCTGAGTGTGAGTGTACAACTTTGCACAGGTCATCAAACACTTCTGAGCCTAAGTCTCTTCAACTGTTAAAAGAGAAACTTGTCCTGGATTTTACCTAGGGCCCCCTTTACTGATGACGTTCTAGGAGTTTACTCCTTACAAATGGATTATTAACTGACCTCACATTGACAGAAGTCGTTACACTATATAGCTCTTTCTGGAATACACAGAATTTGAGCTTCAATAGTCACTATGTTTGAGATGAACTCACTATAGCGACTTTAAAAATATATAGAATTACTAAGACATAGGATCATCACTTTGTACAGATGTAAAAGTGTGTTTGGCATTTCTATTTCAGGCTATCCCATGCTTTGTGGGGTTATGTTAATCACAACTGGTTAGGCTCTATGACAATAATCTAAGAATGTCAATGGTTTGCTGTATTAAAGTTTCATATCTTTCTCCCACAAAGTTGGGTGCCACTTTTCTGCTTCACTCCCGTTTTCTTTGGTATGGTCACCTTGCTAAAATTTCCATTGGTTAAGAAATCCAGACAGTTCCGGATGAAATTCAATTTATAAGTATCAACTAAGTATTGACTGAGAGCTATTCATTCCTAACTATTTCATGAACAACAAATTAATAAAGTGACATTAAGAGATACTTAGGTACTCAATGAAAAATAGCTTTAGAAGTGCCTTGATGAAAAAAAATACTCCTAGAATTAGGCTGAGCAGATGTCCCGTGTTAAACGGGGTAGAAAACAACAGAGCTGTCCCATGTCATATGGTACATCTGGTCAGCCCAGTCTCACTGGGCCAAATTCAAGGTGTTAGTAGGCTGCCCAGACGCCCATGTGACACGGGACAGCACTGATGTTTTCTGTCTCATTTAAAACGGGATGTCTAGCCAGCCTACCTAGAATTCTACTCTATCCTTTAGTTAGTTAGGCAGATTTATTATGTCTTTCTCTTATACATGCACACATCTCTCTACAGCAACTGCCTGTCTCCTTGATCAAAGTCATGGGCATCAGGACACGTGTGTCCTTATGTGTGTTGGTGCTCCTTGATGCCCTGATATCAGCCGCTCGGTGGGCGTTTTTACTCCTTCACTTTGCTTCCCCTGGGGTACAGATGAGTTCAGGAGGGTCACTCAGCAGTCATGCCCAGCACCTGTCTCTGAAGCCTTGGTTGTCTGGCTCTCAGGACACACTGCTGGGCCACTTCGGTTCTGTGACCACAACCATGGTTAGTCTCCACTTCCCTGAAACTCCACCTCCTCTCAAGTGGAAGAAAGTGTGCTCACTTTACTTCTCCTGAAAAGCTGTTTTCTGCTTCTGGGGAGGATCCAGCTTGCTTTCATCTGATCTCTAATCTTTTATTTCAAAGGTGGATTAAATGGTAGGATAACCAGGTCCACTTCTCTAAGGTATATTCAGTCTTTGACCTTTGAGACGGGCCCCTCTGACTTCAAAATAGATCTTATCAAGAAACATAGACCCTGACTCTTCCCTGCCTCGCCCCTAACAGGCTCAGCAGCAGTGACATGCCATCCTGTGCAGATAAAGCTGGCCACTGCTTCCCTTCCACATCCCGGCACTGAGCCCCATGTTTAGGCTTCCTGGATTTCTCCAGCTAGCTTCTGGTTGCTTGTTTCCATGTCTTCGGTGTGTTGTATCGGTCCGTGAGCACTGCATCTGGGTCTTATTCCACTTTAGAGCTGAACATCTGCACCAAGTAATATTGTAAGAGTGACACTGTTCTATTTTCAGGATTTAACACTCTAAGCTTAGTTTGGTTGACAATGTAATTTAGCTTAAAACAGTTGAAAAGTTTCTTTTTTCTTTTCTTTGCTCCCCTCCCCTCCTGTCACTTTTGATTACTGTATGCATACCAGCTTCAATGGCTCTGTTTACTCCACAGACAGAAAGCCCACCTCATTCACTTACAGGACAACTAGTCTTAATGATCTGTCTCCTCAGGATTGCAGTCTATCTCCCAAATCTGTTTACAGGAACTTGAAGTCACTGCCTCCCCACACCTGTTTTGTCAACAACCAGAGATTTCCCTCTTCCAACTTCTTCGCCCAAGACCACATTTTCCCCTTTCTTCTTTCCTTTGCTCCGCCTCTTCTTACCTGCCTCTAAACCCTCTGGATATCTGAAGAGGGACAAGATGGGCTTTCCACAAGAGTTCCACATCCTCCCAAAATGCTAGCATTTTGAATAAACCTGCTTTTCTTTCCACCAAACTTGTCTCTCGATTATGGGCTTACCAGCAGTAGGCAGCCAGATCCTCAACCTGGTGACAAAACCATCCAAGGGCACGTATGTGTGAAATCAGGGCTATGCTGCCAGTCTGTAGACCCTCTGAGCTCAGATTTTAAATAAATGTTCTGCACACTCTTCAGACAGAAGTATTATCTTTATTATATCCCTTAACATGTGCGTGGCTGAAGTGGAACTGACAGCAAACAACTGTCCTTCAGGCAGTATTTGTTAGTGCATCTTTGAGGGCGTGGTACAAATTCTAGGAGTCAGTGGTTTGGGGACGACTTTTAAAGAGGAGTCCTAAAGGAAATTAAACTCCGTTTGAGATGATCTATGCAGTTTACATTCCTTGATTACATGTGCAATTAGCAGGGTTATTCTGTACTAAATGTTCTGAAGACTGGGTTTTGCAATTTTGACAAGCTACCGTATGTCTCAGTGTAAACACGACAAGATAAAGTCGTAACCTAATTTCTTTTCTCTGTAAGGTTGATAGAGAAACTAGGAAGGTAGGTATAAGCCGCAACAGAAGTTGGCCTGGTGCAGTATCAGCTGCCCCTAAGTTAAGGAAACAAAGTAATCGGAGAAATACAAGATGAGGGGCAGGGTGGGGGGACGGAAACAGGGCTGGGTGTTAGGAGGCCACCATGTCACAAAGAGGCCACCATGTCACAGCCTCCATTTCCTTATAGTCCCTTAGTCTTCATCACTTTCTTAATCCATTTTCCTCAGATACTAGCTTTAAACTACAGACTGTTCCCAGTCTGAGTCCAAGGATGTCCACTGTCTCCAGCTGTAGATAACTACCTGAAACTTGTGATTCATGTCCCCGCTGCTGTTCTACTCATTATGGCCCAGCATTCTCTCCAGGCTTTTCCAGACCTAGCCCATGGGCTGAAGAAGATACCAGAATGACTGGTAGACCCAAGGAAAGACCTCAAGCTCATGAAATTTAATAGACTCCCCCAGAACATCACATGGCCCACATGGCCCCTGAAACAATGCCAAGATTGACCCCTAAAATTCCCTTTAAAAACCCTCGAACAATGTAAGGACGAGCTGCTTCCCTCTCTTAGGTCAGCCCACTTCACGTCTCAGAGTGTACTTTAGTAGAGAAATACTGCCCCCCAACACGGCCCATAGCCCAGTCCGGGACCCACCCCCACCCCGAGTCCCTTCCTGGTTCTCCCTCTCCCTGGACCCTAGCTCGCCAGGAAACTGCTGTCACTATGCAAGTGCCCAGCTGTAATCTCCCCACCTGCCTGTGCTCGGGGCTCAGGCCTGGGAAACAACGCCTCTGGGCCCGCCCGAACTTGCAAGTGCTCCGCGTGCCGCTGGGTCTTTCCGACAGGAGAACCGGTAGAGCCTTCCGCAACATTTGGTGCCCTGACCGGGAACCCCAACCGCGCGGGCCCTTTGCAGCCACCGGCTTGGGGCGGGGGGGGGAGGGGCCGCGGAGGGGAGGGCGTGCCCTGCCCACTTAGGCCGTCTCCGTCTCTGAGGCAGCTGCCTCCAGCCAGCCTGGGTCCGCGATCACCCCAGGTTTCCTGGGGGCCCCACGAGACAGGCTCCGGGCCAGGCGTGGGTGCGGTAAGGCCCGGGGCCCCACTCAGCGCGGCCGGCCCGAGCGGGCGGGGGGAAGGGGCGCCTGCTCCCCTCCCGGGGACGCACAGGAGTCCCCGCGTCAGGGATTCGGCTGAACCCCCGAAGGAGCGTGTGAGCGTGTGATGCGGATCGTGGCGGCTGCATCCACTGACCCAGGCTGTGGCCCCTCGGCCTCGGGTGCGGGGTCCGAGTGGGCTCTAAGCTGCAGTTCGGTGGTGACGTCATAAGGCAGCAAGGTGTCCTCGTGAGGACGACCGGCCCGGGGTTCACCTCAGCCAAGACGCGCCTCACAGTCCCGTGAGGGACGCGGCCAGGCGGGCACCTGAGAGGTCGGCTTCGGGAGGCACCCCTTCCCTTGGTCTGGCGGCACCGGTCACGGGAAACGGGGGGTCAGGACACAGCAAACCCGCAGTGTCAGACTGCGTGCTGAAAAGCTTCAGGAAGGGCTTTTGTAGGGACGACAGGGCTAAGATGACCCGGTAAGCTCCGGACCCTCTGTGAGCTCCAATGGCCCACATTCCAGGTCAGATGGCCGTCGGAAGGGACACCAGACGTCCTGACGTTCCATCACATTTGGCAGGTCATTACCGAGACGCCAGGACACCCAAACCTATTCCCATATATAGACTCTTGGTTAGAAGTCACGTAGACGCTTCCCCCATGGGTGCGGTTCCTCCTCAGTAGTCAGGGACAGGCTAGGGTCTTCGTGACACAAAACCAACTGGGT
>PVJL010017360.1:0-18468 GCA_004026885.1 Lyroderma lyra
CTGGCCTGCAAATGCCAGACCCGCCGGCCCCTCCAACTGAATAAGCCAATTGCTGGAAGGGTGGGAGCAGGCCCATAAGCCCCTACGCAGGCGTAGGTCTTTCGAGTCTTAAACTGTGGCTTATACGGGACACCAACCTAAGCATAAGGTTTAGGTTTGATTGTACTGCAAGAAACCTTTCCCACACGGGGTACAGATGGGGGGGAAACAAAACCCCACCCTTCCACCCTCTTTTACACTGGAGCTTTCACCAAAGGGAGGATAATCCATACTCCTAGGCCGAGTGTCCTGGGCAATATTCTGGGCCACATATAAGGCAGCCTCTGTCACAGCTGGAGAGGTTTTCCTGAGGGAGACCCAGCTCTCACAATGCCACCATGAACACCTGTTTCTTCCTTCTCTATTTTGAACACTGCTGGGGTCTGAATGTTTGTGTCCCCCAAATTCATATGGTGAAACCCTAACTCCAAAGGTGGTGATGTTACAGGTGGGACCTTTGGGAGGCAATGACGTCATGGGAGTGAAGCCCGCATGAACGACACTAGCGCTCTTATGAGAGACCCCACAGAGCTTCTGTGCCCCTTCCCTCACGTGAGGACACAATGATATACCTCTGTGACCACGCCTGCAACCTGGTCTCAGATTTTCAGCCTCAAGGAATATATTGTTTGGTTTGTTTTTTGTAGTTCTAAGGAGTTTTTGTTTCAGTTAATTGCTGGGTTACAAAGAGTCTCAACATTTGGCTTAAAACAACAGTTTAATTTTTGTTTATTTTCTTGCATTTCTGAAGATAGATGTGGTTCATTCAGTTGGATGATTCTTACTTGGAAGTTTAGCCAACTACTGACTGAGACTGGAGTCATCGGAAGGTCCCATTGGGTCACACACACAAGAGGAATCACTCACATGGCTGGCAGTGGATACGGGCAAACAGCTGCGCTTGGACTCTCTCCTAATGTGTCTACACGTGGCTCAAGACACCTGACCTTCTGTCAGTCTCGCAGTCATGGCTCTCGGCATTCCCCCTCAAGGTCTTTGTCAAGTTTCTCCTATTGCCTGGAACTCCCTTCATAGAACTAACCTGCTCTCCTGTGGCGAGGGCTCCTCTTCCTTCTGATCTCAGGGCGTGGCCGCTCCCCCACTGGGACCCCCCAGCACCACGTGCGTCTCCTTGGCTGTGCATACACTGTGCACAGAACAGGGGCTAGCACACAGGTGACAGAACACACAGTGCATACAGGCAGGGAATGAGCACAAAGGCTGAGGAAGCACCCGGTGGGCACATGGCAGAGGACTGCAGGCTACGGGGGACCAAGAGCGGCCAGGGGACCACCATTTCCCGCAATGCTCCTCACCACTCTTCTCTGTTCCTCCTCCTGGCTCCTCACCAATTCAGAACCAAGAGCAGTGCTGCAGGGGGCTCGGGTCCACCACCACCCTGGGCAGCCTGACCTCCAAATGACCTCTGAGGATGGCGGGTCAGCAGCCATCACCAGGCCCCTCCCTGTGCACTGAAAACTGATGTTTCATCCTCACAATAAAGCTACAGTGACGACACACCTTTTTCGACATAATACATGCCTGGCTCTGTGCAGAGAACATCATGTGATCATTTTATTGAATCTCGCATTAAAATTATGAGATAGGTATGATTATTAGCTGCATTTAGAGAGGAGGAAATTGAGTTCAGAGAAGTAATTTGCCCCTGGTCACAGCTAGGAACTGGAGGAGTTAGGATCTGAACCTAAGTCCATGGGACTAACTATGTTAGAGGAGCACACTGATCAAATAAAAAGGAGCAGGGCCAGAGAAATTGGGACATGATTCAGTTAATGGGGAGGGGTGGGCAGAGAGGGAGGCAGGACTGTAGGAGCGAGAAGGCAGGAGGAGAATCAAGGTGCAGGTGAGGGGCTGCGGGGAGAAGGAGACAGGCGCTCCGGAGGGTCTCAGAGTCCTCACTAACACGGGGGAAATGTTCTTTTTCAGTACATGGCAGGTGAGGAATTTGGGCCTGCGTGGGAGGAAGGAGGTCAGTCTCCTCACTGTGGGGACAGGCCTGGGTATCCTTGAGCTGAAGGACAGGCCTGCAGAATAGAATAAAAGGCCCAGCTGAGCTTACACATCAGTGTTGTGAAGGAGAACAGCTTTGGAGAAGAGCTTTGTCTCCCTGTTGACTCCTATTTCATCTCTGGCTGTCAGCTGACCTTGTCACAGCAAAGTACCCTGCAGAAGCGGATAGGGACAAGGACCCATTAACTTTTCCTTCACCCCAGGGACAGGTGAAGCCCCACTGGGGAGCTGCTTTGTCTTCCAGAGGGAAGGGATGTGCAGGGCACACCCATAGTCCATCAGGTGGCCCTGCCACCACCAATGGCAACCCTTCACCCCAGAGTCGTGGCTGGCCCAGGGAGGGCTGCGCTCAGAAGGCCAGCCAGCCTTCTGCAGGGGTGCTCGCTGCTCCTGGCCATGCTGGACAGTGAGTTATCTTCAGCAGCAGGTGGAGGCATCCTGGGCTCCTGCCTGCAGAGTGAAGCCAGGTAATATTTACTGGCTCAAATGAATAAGGTAACCAGCCCTGTCACAGCACAGACGATGCATCTCTGACCCAAGGGTATTTTTTTTTCCCTTCCTTTCTTTTTTCATTATGTTTGTAATTTTGTTTTATTATTTCCCATTGGAAAGCTGTGAAATGAAAATGATGCAATCTACTGCTGTGAAATAATGTCGTGCTCGAGTCCTTTTCCAATAAGCCCCGAGGTTTGCACTGTGACGGCTTCATTAAATTAGTCAGCTCCATGGCAAATGGAAAGAGCTTGGAGCTCTGGATTTTGTTAATCTGGGTTGGGCTGCCTGAGACCTTAGACCACCAGAGAACTCGGGAGGTTGACTCACCCACCACGTGCAATGTCCCAGGGGCCATCATGGGTGCACAGTTGCAAGACCTTTCAAGTAACCCTCAAACTTGGTAGCATGCCAGACGCTACCCCAGATGTTGTCACATGCCAAGGAAACCAATATGTCAGGGTACTGTCTCTCCAGGGACACAGTGGACAGCAGCTCAGTGTATGAATGGAGGCAAGAGTCTTAACTTTATGGCAGAGAAACTACGGCGGGCCGCAGGTAAAAGGTGAGCCTCTCCTTGAAGGCCAGCCAAGGCTCAGGCTGCCAGATGCCAGTGAACATGCCTGAAGTGCTTGCAGATGAGATGCGACGCTCCCCATCTACCCTCCCATCACCAGCCCCCAGAGTTTAGGAGAACAGGTTTTCTCTTGTTGGGCTCCACTGCGGCTTTAAAGATTTCCATTACTGATAGTTCTTTCCAGTTAGCACTTTCAGTATTAAACGCTGTCATTATAATGTAAAATATGCATGATCTCTAAATCTATGTGTATTCTAACAAGATTTCACTGTTATACATTTGTCTTCTTGGCCTTCCATTTCTGCCTTTGCTGTCTTTTTTAAATTTACTGAGGTCTGAGAGCTGTAGCCAGGGGGTAATTAGGAAGTGGTGCTAAAGAATCACAGGCTTATTCTCTCTTTTATTCCAAGATGTGGTCCCACAGCCAGTGGGAGAGACAGTGGTGACAGCTAATTACGGTACTAAGGAATTTTGGTCTGAGCTGACATGGAAGCCCCTCTCCCACACATTCTTATAAATATTGGATAAAATACAATAAAACAACTTGAAATCACAGCTGCATTCAAAAGGAAGGAAGGAAAAAAATGTCAGATTCCAAAAACAAGTGTAGATTCAAAACCAGAGTGGAGATTGAGAGCTGAAGGGAATTAATTGCAGCCCGATGTGTGCAATCGGGACTGGGGTTTGAACACCCAAGCAGAGGTAGACGTGAAGACGGTAGACGTCAGAAATGAGACCTGACATATCGCTGGGTGATCCGAAGGTCTAGGCAAAGCCCACCTATCAGCTGGGTGAGTGGTGATGGCAGAAAAGCAAGACAATAATTTGGGTAGAGAAAAGATCATCCGCGAAACATCTAAATCCAGGCTTGCACTAGTACCAGGGACAGATATGGGGTCCAGATTCGCATCATTTTCACAGTGTGGAAACCACAAATGGAGACATCAATGCACACATTGGTAGCAAATCAATGGAACTCAACAGAGGCGAACGTGAACCTTCCCTGAGTCGTGCCTCCATAACCAGGGTGCCCAGAGGAGTAAGTCCTGCTGGAGATGAGCGCACGCAGAAATTACACGGCACATAAGGGAGCGAACTGCCGAGAGAGAGTCTCAGATTCAATATGGCATCTGGCTTGGCCACCCATGCTGACCCCAGAATGACCTAAAAACTCCTATTTCTGCGCGCCCACTCAATACCATCATCTCTCCAACTCTAACACCACGGGGCACCTAAGCCCCTGCCTCTCTTCTTCCCAGTCCCATACAGATGCACAAATTCCCTTTCGTTTAACCACACCATTAAGATACTTAGGAGCCCACATTGTTCACCTCTGTGCCTTCTAGGCAGGTGTGCTCCCAGATGAGGGGATTTCTGGCACACCTGGCCACCTCCTCACCTGGCAGTGTGATCAGATTGTTCCAGGGTGGTGACTCTTCAAGTTCCGTTTGGGGCCTAAATCTTGTGAGCTGTAAATATATGAAGAGTGTAGGTCCTTTCTGTTTCTGTCGGTTGATGTCATTTGACAAACTTGCACTTCCATCCGCAACGACAGGTGGCCCACTAAGTGAGCTGTTTAGTCTAGGCTCCTGGAATCCGGCATTCGAACTCCACGGTCACAGCTGACCGAGGATACTAACTCAGCTCCCACCAAACAACCTGGCCAGGAGGTGACACTTGGCTGTGCACGTGCAGGTGGTGGGTATCCCAGACTGGAGCGCGTTGCCGTCCTATCAGGGTATCATCAGCTTTGTCTGGGGTTGGTAGATTGGAATTGCTGCTATTCTTCCTTTTAAATCACAAATTCTTGCTTCATTCAACCTCATCACCATCGGCTGAGTGGACAGAAGGCATCTGGATAACTATACACTTACAGTGACCCACATTTGCATCATCGGAGTTTTTAACCTGCATTTTCCACTAGGGAGACCTTAAGCTGCCTCCCCTGTACCTGAGATTAATATCATGTTGTATGTCAATTAAACTTCAATACAAAAAAGACAAGGTGCATTCCCAGCAGCTCACGTGTCATCCACTGGTATCTCCACCACTAGCAGGTTACTCTCCACATCCCTTACAGCGTACCCCAAGGTCCTTTCCTGGTGAGAGGGAGGTTAGCGGGATCTCCGCGTGTTAGTTCTTCTGCCACACCAAAAGCAGCTGAGATAAAAAATATTTGTCCCCCGAGGCAGAGGCCTCTACTCCTGTTTCCCCATGTCCTTGGGTGTTGGAGATGCCTATGGCCACCTCCACTTCGTGACTTTATAGGGGCAGTGAAATGTAACCACAGTCCCTTCTCCTTAGACAAGGAACAGCTGTTCGAATCATTCGATTACTAAAACACTCACCGAGAGCTTGATGTGCCCAGCCCAGTGCTGGAATACAGCAAGGCAAGAGACAGCTGTCCTTCCACCAGGGGACCCCAGGACAAGCACATGCACAGAGGGAGACAAGGAAACAGATGAGGACAGCACCGGCTCCTTTAGTTACGTCAGTCCAGTGCCTGTTTCCCTTACTGATGGGAGGTGGATGCTGGTGAACCTTCCTGTTCTTTCTTTTTTCTTTGCAAGGCTGGTTTAAAGTCCATAGACATACAGCTTGAGCAGCCATAAGAACATCTTCTCCTACAGATGTCTTTCTCCCATGGCCTCTCATGTTCACAGTGGAGAGTGGCATACCCCACAAAAAGAGCCAAATCATAATTAATGAAGGCAAGAGGGGAATTGTGTAAACAAATACGACCACCGGAGGAGGTCCTGGGTCTGCACGCTCAGCCCTTCACGTCTGTGCTCATCCACAGTCACGTATTTCACAGGGAAGAGCTTGCACAACTGCCACCCCTGAGGCTTTCTAGAAGGGGAGACAGACCCCGCCTAGGGTATGATAGTTATTGCAACAGATGAATTCTAAAAGGATTCCCAACGATCCCTACGTCCCAGCATCGGCTCTCCTGTGTAATCCTCTCCCTGTGGGTGTGGGCGGGGCCTGCTGACGAGCTTCTATGGAAGAGAATGTGGGAAGTGTGATGGGGGGTAACTCGTGAGTTAGGGTGCCCTCTGGGTTGCTTGGTTTGGTGAAGCAGGCTGCTGTGCTGGCCAGGCCTACGTGGCAAGGAACTGAGGGCAGCTTCTGGCTGACAGGGAACCAGATTCTCCCAACTACCACCACGTGAGCTTTGAAACAGATCCTCCCTGGTTGAACCTTGAGGGCGAGGAGTCCCAGCCAACTCCTTGATTGTAGCCTTTTAAGTCACTCTGAAGCAGGGGACCCAGTGAAGCTGTGCCCGGATTCTGGGCCCATAGAAACCATGAGATGATAAATGTGTGTTGCTTTAAACTGCTAAGTTTTGGGGTAATTTATTTCTCAGAAATAGCTAACTCAGACTGTAACTAATCCACAGGTGGGAAACTTACCTTGGCAAGGAATGTGCAGGCACGATTAGGAAACTTTTAAACACCGATTGGTTATTCTAGTAAACTCTACTTAATAAGATTGGAAAACCACCCGACCCAGAGCACACTGGGATTGATTAGAGAAAGAAATTCTCTGCACTAATGGCCACCAACTGTAAAGCCATAAGCGCCCCCAGAGCCACTGAGGGCACTGATTCTAACCAGGCTGGGGCATCCGAATCAGCTGAGAAGCCTGGAGCTCGGCCCGCACATCCTGAGGCCAGATCCCCACAGGTAGAACCTGGAGCCCCTGAATAGATACAATTTCCCCGGATGACACAGACCTTGCACCCCTGCATAAGAGCCATGGATGAGTTACTTCCCAACTTGACAAAACAGAAACCAAATGTCAGAGAAGCTGTAGGTCCTTGTAAAGGTCACGCAGCCTGTCGGTGGCAGCCAGGACAAGAGCACAGGTCTCTCCTCCTCTTTGTCCACTCTGCCACAAGACCCCAGGGCCCCCAGGCACCCACTCCGTGGAGCACTCAGCCTAGCCATGAGCTGACGTAAGAAGAAACAAAGAGCTACACAGAGAAAACTTCCTAAGTTCCTTTATTAGTTTCAAAAACAACCTCCCTTCTTGACCTTTCAGTTTAGTCCTGGCCCAGAGACAGGAGGGCTTTTGTCTCCGGCCTCTTGTGTAAGAAAGGGAACAACATTAACACTTCCTGTTAGAGCTCTGTCTCCAGACATCAGTCAGGGGCAGACCAGTCAGGACTGGAACTCCATGGCATTGAGAATATCTGGGATCTGTCTCTGAGCCCCACTTGGCTTGCAATCATTTCCTCCCTCCTCCCTGAGACAGCTGCTCCTGCCTTGGGGGGCTCTGCCTCCACTTCCAAGTTCAGGGCATCTGCAGTAGTCACGGGCTGCTTGCAGCCTGATGTCCAGTCTGCTCCTCCATTGGGGAAGTGCCACCCCACGGCCCCTGTGGGTTCCGGCATGGGTCCATCTTCAGGAGCTCACCATGTCCCAGTGCTGGCTCATGAGTGAGGACTCGCACGGGTTGACAACGATTTCCCTGCTATTCTCAGTGCCATCACCAAACATGTCTGTGTCTAGGCAGAGGTGGGATGCCACGTGCTCGATGCGGGAGCCAGTCTTGGTCCATTGCTGAGAAGACGGAGAGGAGAGAGGATGTACCAGGATTCTCTGCCTAAGGCCCGGGTTCTATCAATAATATTGAGAGTTCCAGTGGAATCAGAAATGTTTAACCACATGGCTAGGGTCCCCTCGAGACTTGACTTCACGGTCTCATAGAGGAATACAACGGCAACTAATTGCTTTGCCACATATTGTTATTGGTATTTTTTTTTCATCAGATAAAAAAAAAAAAGTAAAAGCAAAATCAATACGTTTGCTAGGAAAACTCATTAGAAGGGAATAACCTTCCAAGCAATAGGCCAGAGAATGTGAAGCGAGTTAGTCACAGGAGCAACAAAAGAAATGACCCATTCTCGGTGTCTGCGTGGCCGTGCAGGTGACAAAGCAAGCTGGGGGATGGCAATGCAGGAGAGGCAGGGATGAGGTGGGGCTCCTGGGCAGCCGGCAAACCTCTGCTCCTGCAAAGTGCTTCAGTACTTGGGGGCGGCGGGGCACAGAAAGGAGGGTCTCATCCTGCTGCTTCCCAGACATCCCCTCGCATGACAAGGAGGGAGGGGATGGACACATACGACCATTGACCAGGTACCAGGGACCATCTCAGTTCATTTCTCTAAACAGATATGCCGTGTAGTGGGCATTATCAACTCCATGTCACAGGAGAGGAAATAAGCTGAGAGAGATCACGTCACCTACCATGAGTCACACAGCCAGTGAGACATAAACTGGGCATTTGAATCTCAGTCTCCCTAATGCCACTACCTGCTGGCAGGGAACTGAGTGAAGCCAACACCTGGCTGCCAGAGGAATTGGGCATGTGGTGTACCCAGAAAGCTACTAACTTGGTGGACATCTGCCAGAGCCCAAGGGCCCCAAAGGTGAAAGTCTGAGCCTTGCTTGTCCTTGTGGCCCTGAAGGCTTTGTCCCTGTCCTCTCCTGCTCTAGGATCCCACTGGAGCAAGACAGGATAGTACAAGATGCACATGCATGATGGGGTCCTACAAGGTCAACAGGCATTCATGTGGCAAGCTGACCACTGTGGCTGGCAGTCACACCATTGAAGGTGGCCATTCCCTGGGAAGACCCACTGCGCACTTACCTGTTTGTCATCTCCATTCTTGCAAAGGACAAGAACCACCGGCGCTCCAGGGAAAAAGGTGATAACTGACAGGCACAGCTCCTCCTGGAGGATCTGCTGGGTGTACGTGAAGGCCCAGATCTGGAGTGAAAGAGGCCAGGAAGGGTCACGTTAGGAGTTTTGGAAGCCACCACTGGTGGGATACTGGGGGGTGGGGTGGGGCTAGCAAGAATCCATTGTCACCATTGTCACCAACTCTCTGAAGAGCCAGAGAGTTGTAGGTCACGCCTCCACTGCAGTCTCAGTCCCCACACTCCATAAATGGGACTGGCCTGGGGCAAGCAGGCTGCCTCTGGGAGGTGCTGAACAACACCCCAGCAGAGCTACTCGGTGTCTGGTTGCTGCGAGGATGGGCGTCTGCTCCCTACACTTGCCACTTCTAGCAGTTACCTGGCAGGTCACCCCACCACCAGCAGCAGCAGCAGCTATCTTTAGAATGTCCCTTTGTTGAAAGAAGTCTAAATTGGTGTCCTGAGAACATGAGCGTTATGACAAGAGGCAGATGGGGGGATAAAGCGAACAGTGATCGGAGGGAGGGAGTGGAAGAAGAGAGAAGAGGAAAAGAGGAAAGTCATAAGAAATAAAATTAGCCCTTTTCCTCCCTGGCTGCTTGAGGGTTGGCTGCCATCGTGAATGACACAGTAACTATTTGGACCAAGAACTTCATGACCAACTGACTACTTCAATGGAAACAAAGGGTCATCGACGTCCTTCACCCTGGGAAGGCAACAGTACCTAAGACAGAAATTTGGGAAAACTAGCCAAAATGTACAAGACCACACCAGATGTCATCTTTGTATTTGGGTTTAGAACCCATTTTGGTGGTGGCAAGACAACTGGCTTTGGCATGATTTATGATTCCTTGCATTATGCAAAGAAAAATGAGCCCAAACATAGACTTGCAAGACACAGCCTGCATGAGAAGAAAAGGACCTCAAGAAAACAGCAAAAGGAACACAAGCACAGAATGAAGAAAGTCAGGGGGACTGCAAAGGCCAGTGTTGGTGCCGGCAAAAAGAAACGAAGTGTCTGGAAGTGAGGTGGAGATTGGACAACGGGAGTAGTTTCATCAGTGACTATCTGTGGTGATTAAGCAGGAGAAGTCACACCGTTTGATGACAGGACTAAGAACTTGTGAAAAAAGAAAAAATTATTCCCAGAGGGTGCATGCACTCCAGCAGAATCTGTCATTTGTCCCCTGAGCTCCTGCAGGGAGAGAAGCTGAGAAACTGGATGGACAAGCAGAGTTCTGGTGACAATAGGGGAAGGGGCTTTTGTGAGGTTCGTTAGTGAAGAATGTTCCTCGTGTATGTCCTCCAAAGGACCAGAGATCAGACGGCAACTAACTGCTAAAGAAGACACACCCGTCGCAGTGCTTACAGGGGGCCAAAAGTGTTGACATAATAATGTCAAAATGTGAACTTCCAAGAGGTTTTGCCGCTGCTGAAAATGGGGATATCTGCCCGTTGCCTTCATCATGGGGTGAAGAAGATGATTCCAGAACTGGATGCCCTGAGAGAAGCTGCAGAGAGCACCCCATGAAGGGCTGGATCATTCTCCACTTCACCTCTGCCGACCAGGTGACCCTCAGCCTCTGGACCAGGCTCCTCATTGGGCTCTCTGGGTGCAGGATTCCGGGGTCCTAGACACCTACAGTGTGATCTAGAAGGTGCGAACATGGTCTGGGTACTGGCCCAGAGAATTCCTTCTGCTTTTGGGAAAGGAAAGAAGGGCCCAGGGTCAAGGGCAGGGCTACCAGGGAGCCCTCTGTCCGGGCCCAACCACAACTGTCTTCAAATTCAGATTTCTGCCACTGTCTAGAAACGAGGCTAAACATGTAGTCACCAATGTGGGAAGAAGATGAGGGTCATCTTTCTGTCCCCACCACCCAGCTTGCAGCGAACCAGGACTCAGCATTTTAACAATAAACACTGCCATTATCTATGATCACCACAATATACTGGCTTTGTACTTTTTAAGTTAAAAGCATTAACCATTCAACATAAAAACTTAAATGTACCATAATTTCTGAAAGCCCATTTGGGCATTTCTTCTTTTTTAATCATCTCGGGACTTCACAAACTGGAAGTGCTGGGGATGGCATTGGTAGGGGGGTTCTTTTGACATCTGAGACACGAATGCTTTTCGGGAAGGAATCCATTGGGTACACCCTGGGCGGGGGCCTGAGGAAACCACCTCAAGACCCCCAAGAGGGGGACTGTGCACATGCCCAGATGGGGATCGAAGCCCTTCCCCTAAGTGGATGCTCCATTAGCTGGTACTTTACTGGCATTGAAATAATTCAGCCTCCCAGTTTCTCAGAGGAATGGAGCTCTCTGGCCACATCTGCAGGAGAGGAGGGGGGAGAGGGAAGCAGAATACAGGAGGGCCCCCCTCCCCGGCGTGAGGAGGGGCTTTCCGATTCCCACTCTGCAGCCTGTCCGACTTCCCGGAATGGCTGGTGATGAATGGGTTTATTAAACAAATCCCGGAGTCAGAGATGGATTCAGGGCGGCAGCAGGGGCTGCTGCTCAGGCTGGCCTGGCCTCCATCAGGGAGCACTGGGGTGTCTGCTGATGGCTCCATTTGAGGGACCGGCAAAGTCACAGCCCTACCCCCAATGCACATAGGCACCACCGTACCCATGGAAGGGAACCCAGAGGTGGTCCTGGAGGCAACGGGGGTGACCTCGCCCCCTCTGTGACACGCTGATGAGGAGGGGGTCCTCCCCTGAAAAAGGGGGGCTGATGATAGGGAGGGGCTGGTCCAAGCTGGACAGCCTCGAGGCCTCCTGTGTGAGAAGAAGTCTCTGGAGAAAGCCACAGCAGTGGGAGAAGGGACCGCCTGGCCGTAAGGGCAGCAGACTTTTCTCAGGAAACGCACGTCTGGCCGCAGCTGTGACAGCTGGGATGACAGGGGCCACAGCACCCAGCCCGGGGCCTGCCACCCTGCACTGTGTGAAGGAGCAGAGACTAAGATTTCCTTAAGAGGAGACAGCTGAAGGAGCAAAGGTCTGAAAGAGGCAGACATGACAATGAGTCAGGGGACACAGGGGCTAATCTTAGAATGGCCTAGGGCCACCTCCAGGAGGCAAGAAGCAATCATCAGCCTAGGGCAGCGGTTCTCAACTGGGGTGGGGTGGATTTTGCCCCAATCCACCTACCCAGGGGTCATCTGGCAGTGTCTGGAGACAAGTTTTGATTATATGACTAGGTGGGGAGGGGCATTACTGGCGTGTACACATCCTACAACGCATAGGTCAGCTTCCACAACAAAGACTTATGTGGCACAAAGCATCAATAATGCTGAGCCTGAGGAGCCCTCTCCTGCTGCCCGGAGGCAGCAGGCCTGTAGCTGAAGCCTGCTCTGGCATTCCTCGCGTTGGTCAATGTCGCTAAGCCTCGCCGACGCCACCTGTGAAATGGGGACAATAACAGCACATGGTTCCTGGGTCTGTTTGAAGAGTAAACAAGATGGTGCTCATGGAGCACGCAGGCCAGTGCCTGGGGCCTGGCACAGAGGCGCGTGAATAGTATTTTGAGGACACGTGAGAAGAGTTGGCTGCGTGAGGACAAAGAAACGCCCGCATGCGGAGAAGGTAGGGGCTGGGTGCTCGCTAGCACGGAAGCCCACAGCATTGAGGGCTGGTGGGGAGTTTCCTGTTTGCAAATTCCTGTGTGTGGTGGGGGGATAGCAAACAGCAGGAAGCAACGCCGAACGCACTGCCGGTTCCGTTGTGGTTAGAGGGCCAAAGTGATGCATTTACAAGGGACCGTTCCGTCCTAGGCGCGTCCCATGCATTGTCTCTTTAATCCTCACAGTGACCCCAGAAGGTAGGTACGGTTTTATGGAAGGGGGGATTGGGGTCCATGGTTACTCTGGGCAATGCCAAGAGCAGACCCTGGCCTTGACTGTGAACGTGGGACCTCCTTGGTGACACGGGATCTGAGCTGAGAGCATCCAGGGCCACCGGCTGGCCGTGAACCTCCACAGCCGCACCGAGCAGCACCCCAGTCCATGACACATGAAGCTCTTCAGACAAGCTGTCTGGAATGAACAAGTGGGTTCAGAGGAAATTTCAGTTCCCCTGACCTCTTGAAGTCCCTGGGTCTGGTGTGGAGTCCGCCAAGGGTGGGCCTCCACCCCGCTACCCCCATTCCCGTCCATGTTAGGGCAGGGGTCTGCTCCATCCCCAGTCCCAGCATGGGGTGTGACCCTTCATCATAGGGGCTGCCACTGGGAACCAGCCAAGAAGAAGAGCCTCCTGCCAGCTACTTCCCGTCAGAGTGGAGCTGATGTGCACTTTTAATATTTACGACCTGAAAGAGTATCTCAGGGACAGACATCTCTGTGACTGACTTCAGTAAAAGGGCTCCAGGACCAGCCACGACGCCGACAACAGCAGCACAGCAGAGCTGTGGCCGGGCAGCCACCCCTTCCAAACCTGCCTTCATCGCTTACTCGTGTATGACCTGGGACAATCTCTCCAGGACTGGGTTTCATCATCTGTAAAATGAGGATAATACAAGCCCTCCCTTATCCACAAACGATAGGTCCCCGGTCCCCCAGCAAACGCCTGAAACACTGCACAGTACAGACCCTATGTGCAGTATGTTTTTTCTATACATACACATGGTTTTACTTAAAGGCAGCACTTCACGGCTTCTCTTCGGCATATCCAAATTGCCAGTATCACTACTCTTGTGCTTTGGGGCCATTATTAAGTAAAACAAGGTTACAAGAACACAAGTGATAGTGAGACAGTTAATCTGATCAACGAGACGGCCACTCAGTGACTGACGGTGGGTGGGGAGCGTATACGGAGCGGAGCTGCTGGACGAAGAAAGGATTCATGTCCGAGATGGGGTGAGGTGGCCCGAGATTTCATCACGCTACCCAGAACGGTATGGCTCATTTCTGGAATTCTTCCATTTAATATTTTCAGACCACAGGCACTGAAGCCACGGAAAATGCAACCATGGATGAGGGGGACTAGTGTCACTTGCATCACTTCCTTGAATGTGGCCTCGTAGAGACAGAGGAGGTGAGAGCAGGAGAGAGGGCTGAATGAGTCATGAGAAGGAGTGTGAAGGGCAGAGGGGGCAGATGAGACTCCCTCCAGACAGGCAAGAGGCAGGACAGGCACAGCCATGTAGGAGGGAGGAGGGAGAGCAGGGTGAAGAGGAGAGAACCCCCCCGCCCCACCCATGCCATGATGCATTAACAGGAGGCAGTGGGAAACAGAAAGACAGGACCATGAGTTTCTGTAAAAAGGAGAAGACACCAAAAGGGAGAGAAAGGTTAATATACCAGTAGGCCAGTCCTCCAGGGGTGTATACGCCACACGTGTGTGTGCACACATGCCCACACGCACATACTTAGGCTAGCTCAAACAGTCATGTGGGCTTCTGTCAGTCAAAATGCATTTAACACCTTCAGAACACTGGGACGTGCATCCCAGTCCTGCAGTTGGCCAGTGGCCCCTCCAGAGGAGGGCTGTGTCTAACCCAGCAAAACCCCGCCTTGTAGCCCCGCATGCAGCCCGGTACGCGGTGCACGGCGGGCACTCGGTGTCACCTGTTGGAGCGACCTGAATGTCTTTCTGTCTCTGCGTGTTCTCCCGTTATCCTAAACTCACACCGCTGCTACACAAACCCCACTGTTCGCTCCACAGCAGAGATGAGTGCCAGCTGGGCACTACCTGTTAGAAAAACTCTTCACTCACTTGAAGGCTGTTATTACTAGGATAACCCTTAGTTTCCTACAGATGACGCCTTTTTCCTTCCCTTTCTCACACTGCTGAAGGTCAGCTGGGATAAATACTATTACCCTCTGGTCAAATAAAGGCCCAGCAACCTCTCCCCAGGGCCAGGCTATTGGGGGGCCCCTTCCCGAGACCCAGAGATTTGTGGCTCTTCCCCTCCCACTTTCTGATGCAGCCAATGAACATTAAATACCATCCCCGGGAAAGCAGAATGACAACATTCTGGCTGATGGGATCCCCGAGAGCAGTGCCCACACACTGATTCAGAAGAGGGACGTGTGTCACCCACGCACGGCATTTTACAAAATCCCACTTGAGCAAATTGTGTCATTCTCAGCCAGGCTGCCACACCTAAAGTGAATTGACACCTCTGCTTCCCTTTCCTGACTGACTCAGGCAGCCCCCATCCCTGTCCTGCTGGAGCAAAGAGATGATAGCCAAGGAAAAGTCACAGCAAGCCGGAGGCTGGTGGTGAGATACTTCAAATGTAAGGCCAAGAACGTGGAATATAAAACGCAAAGACACTAAAACTCACGGACACAATCAACAGTTTAGTGGTTACCTGAGGGCACGTGGGAGGGGGAGGGAGAAGAGGGAGGGGAGTCAAGTACACGGTGATGGACAGAGAACTGACTCTGGGTGCTGAACACATAATGCAACACACAGACGGTGCACTGTAGGATTGGACACCTGGAATCTATGTAACTTTTGCTAACCAATGTCACCCCAATAAGTTTAACAATAATAAAAAAAGAATGTTGATTTCTGTGGCAGACAATAAGGAGCCATTGAAGGCTGTATTGAGATGGGGAACAATGATCTGAAGATCACATGCCACCAGGTGCGGGGTGAAGGCAAGAACTGAAGGTTGTGGCCATAATCGAACACAAGAGTTCTCAATTGGGGCAGTTTTGTGCCCAGGGGCATTTGGTAAAGCCTGGGGACATGTCATGGCTAATATGTATGGGGGTGCTACTGGCATCTGGTTGGCAAAATCCAGGGATGCTGCTAAGACAGTCTACAAAGCGCAGGCCAACCTGACCACGAAGAATTATCCAGTCCAAAATGTCAACAGTGCTGAGCCGAGCAATGCTGCTCAGGCATGCAGAAGTGAATGCAGAGTCCAAGGACAGCTGCTCTGAGGGAAGGAGTGGGACTTGCAGAAACAGGGGTGCACGAGAAAGAGGAGCCACAGCGGATGTGCAGGACTGGAACTACACTGCCCTCTCATCTTTCAGGATGCAGCTCATTTTCAAGTCCTCCGGGAAGGGGTCCCTGATTCCCGTGCATGCACTGAATACCGTCTCTCAGTGCTCCTGCAGTGCCCCAGACAGAACTCTACCCGGGGCAGGGTTTAAATCAGAATGGCTGCTTCCTTGCTGATTTTCCGTTAGATTCCTGGAGAGACCGTGGAGGCCTGCACACTGGGCTTTCATCTTGGCATCTGCACAGTTAGCAGAGAACGTAGATGTTTGTTGAGTGAGTGAATGAATGAATTCATGGGGGGCTGGATGAAGATGTAGAATTTGTGCATCAATGACACAGAAGAGCTTGCTGAAGCCGGAAGCATGGAAGAGATCTCCAAGAAACTGTTTATAGAGAAAAGAATGGTGACCTGAGAACCTCGGTGCATACACAACATAAAGGTATGAGTCAGGGAGAGGAGCCAGCAAAGAAACAGAGACAGAAAGAACGGGAATGTGGGAGAATGCAGATCATGCAGTGCCACCAGAGCCGGGGGGAAGCTACGAGATGGGTGGCCCTTAAGGCATCCAGCAGGTCGAATGTTACAGAGGTAGAGGCAGGCTGTGAATCTGTCAGTGACTTAAAAGAACAGTTCCATCCTCAGAGGGGAGAACACTGACCCACAGAACAAAGGCGTGCTGTGTTGATGAATCATCTAAAGCACAAGGAAACCTTCCTGAGGAGGGGTCACGAGGTTCCTCCAGACCTGGGGAAGCAGGAGAGAGCAGACGTGGAGCCACAGGCCTGCTGAGGGCAGGACACGGAGGAACGAGGGCCCTGCCCAGAAATGGGGGTGGCTTTACCAAACCTGATGTCACTATCTGGAAGTCAGGGTTAAGTCAGTGGGGAGAGTCACAGAGCAGTGCCACCCAGTGGCATGCTTTTGTGTTGGCATTTCATATTGGGGAGGTAGCTGTCCTACCTGCCCCACCTGACCCAGCACACAGTGCTTGGACACCAAAGATGGACTCAAAAAACTGCTAACTTATTGGCCATTTCCTATAGGCATGGTGTTGCCCAGTAAGACGTCTTCCAGAGAAATTCCATGCACTTGGAAAGGCAGCAGAGTGGGCCCAGCCCCAGGGTGGGGGCAGCCATGCTTCTCCAGCTCCGCTGCTGAGGTCTGGGTGTAACTGGACACCTAGTGTCACATAAAAGCAGGTGACAAAGGCCGAGTGTAGGCACACTTTTGTGAATCCCCAAGCAGTTCCTTACCTGGGACTTCGAATCCTCGCCTTTGGTCTTGGCACAGGGGCTTAACTTAAGTTTGGAGATCTCTTCATTTTTCTGCCTTTGAGATTGCAGGCACTTCTGCCTCTGCCGAATGTTGCCTTTCTGAATAGAAGAATCCTCGGGGACTCTAGAGGAAGCCACAGGAGAGATGAGGATCCCGGGTCTTTGCATTATAACATGAGCAGCTGAAGAGGTGGCGCGGTGTTTTGAGAATGGCAGGGGCGCTTAGCCCGGGACGGTTACAATGACTTGCTCTGCTCCGGGAAGGGGGTACCCCTGGGAACAAGGCAGCAAGGAAAGACCCTGGAGCCCCAGGGCAGATGGAGCCTGGAACAGACCCCTCTCCAGCTCACCCACGTCCTCAGGTCATGCCCGGGGGCGCAGACCCCAGCAGCTGAAAAGTACTGCTACTAGCTAACCTCATTCCCTCCTGCTACCGATTAATGTAACTCCTCTTCAGATTTCGGGGAAACAGGGGTCCTTGAGAACCCTCATCTACTTGGCCACAGGCTGTCCCCTGCCCTTGCAGCCACCAAAAGCTCAGGCAGTAGGGCAGGTACCTGAGTTCTGGGTAGACATTCTCCAGGTACCACTGGAAGCTCTGGCAGTGCAGGTTCCTCCTCAGGTTCAGTCTGCTTTCAATGCTGGGGACACACACAAAGACAAAACGCAGCTATGTCAGGGACAGGTGCCAGCCTGGGAAGCACAAAACACAACCTGTGCCCACACCTCTCTGGAGGGCGCTGGAGAAATTAAGCTCCAGACAGAGCTGTGGGAACACTCTGCCAGTGTCACCAAGGTGCGGCAAGGACACCAAGGACTTGTGCTTTTACTTTACAATGTATTCTGGGGTATTCTTACTTTTCATGAAAAACAAGTCACTGTCAGAGCTCTGGGTCTCCTGCCTCACAAATCCCTCTCTGGATTCTGCAGTTAAAATACCAGACCCGACTGCCCCAGCCTCCAAGAATCCTCTTCTTTGGCTGGTTCTGGTGTCTGGTCCTCTCCTGAGTCATCGTATAGGTATTGAGCACCTACTATGTGTCGGGTATTGTGCCCAATGTGGGATATAATGAGCTTTCAAGCAATAGAGCAAGGTAATGAAATAAGCAACCACAACCTGACGTGGGGTGGGCACACGGAGCACCCAGAGAGGGGTCCTCGTTTGTCCGATCAGTGCCGCTCAAGGTGGTGATGGTGAAGGAAGCATGGATGTTATCTGGACAAACCAGAAAGTGGGCGAGGCAGGGGACAGCAGAGAGTAATGTATGCAAAGATGTGAGAGAGTTCTGCTGCTAGGAGTGGTGCTGCAGGAGGTTAACGTGTGTACGTGTGCAGGGGTGTGTGTGTGCGTGTGCAGGTGTGTGTGTGTGCGTGTGCAGGTGTGTGCGTGTGC